>CM062807.1:548497264-548563737 GCA_031772625.1 Pinus tabuliformis
TTGTTGTGCTCTGGCTCCTTATATGAGTTTTTGACCCATATCTTAAGTGCATTACACACATTCTTTAGTTTTGTTTCCCAAATGTGCATTGTTGAGCCTTCTACAAGCTGGTGCTAGGTGTTTTCCACAATGTTCCTTGCTTCTAGAGAATCGATGCAAAGTGTCTTGAATCAAAAGGCCAGAGGTCCCAGATTTGGATGTGAACCGAGATCTAATGTGCCAGGTTGCTGATCAAAAGCAATACATTCTAAGATTGTGGAGGTGGTTGTAGAGTTAAGGGAAGTTAACGGGGCAACCACAATGAAGTGGTCTAGTCTCTCCATTATGTTCCCTGGTACAAGTCTTTTGTTGCTCCAAGTAAAACAACGATTCTTTGGCACAATATCCTCTAGATTGTGCTCATCCATAATATTTTTCAGCTTTTCTCATGAGGGATCAGTTGTAAAATTGCGTCCCTATTTTTCTTTCACATGAAGGATCATATTTAGATCACCTCCATTGATTTAGTTCAAATTTCCTTCTTTTTCCATATCCTCCTGAAGAGTGATCCAACACACTTCTTTGTCCCTGTAGTGATTTGGCCCATATATGTTTCAGATGATTATTTCTATTCCCTCTCTTACACTCTACATTTTGAGTTTTATCCAATATTGCATTTTGTGGGCAACAACGAGTCTCCATAATATTTGATTCCACATTGTTGCCATACCACCCGAGGCTGCCCAGGAATGTACACTTACACCTTGATAATTTTTTATTCTGGTGATGATGTTATCCATGTCTGCTCCTCCTAATTTTGTTTCTTGAAGAAGTATGATTTCAGGTTTCTCTTGCTTAATGATGTCTTTCAGTGCATTTATTTTTAGGGGTTGCCCAAGTCCCCTGCAATTCCATGTGAGATCTTTCATCATGGAGGCAACGCAGGTGTAGTACCTATCTTGGTCCCTGCTGCTTTTTGTACTTTTTCTTTGTTAGAGTGCCCTCCAATGAAAGATTATATCAAATGTTGTGTCCCCATGGCAATGTCCTTCTATGCTCCTTAATCCCTATGATGTTTGGTGGTTTTTCTACCAGGTCCAAGTTTAGCAACACTTCTAGTCATTATTCTTACTGGTGTTGGTTCCATGGAAGGTGAAGGAGGACGAGGGATGGAGGTAGAAGGTTATGAGAAAGGCTTAGAGGAAAGAAGAGAGAAGGTCGGGGGAGGATCCTCTTCAGTTGAAGAAAGAGCATTAAAAGGGTTGGAGGAAAGGGGAGAGGAAGTAGTTCTTACAACAAAGCAGAGATGAACAAGAACGATGAAATAAAATATAATTTGATCCATACCATTTTTGAGAGATAATTGATTTATATGATCCGAAAAAAATTATTAAACAACTCAGCTTTCCTGCCCTTCCCTTCTCTTCTTAGCCTCCTCCTCTATCCCACACAACCATGACTGCGTTAAACACAACCTTGACCTAGATAGGCCCAAACTCTATCCACACATACATCGAAGCACACAAGAATAACCAGACTCAATATGGATAGAGGAGGAGGAGGATGCTCGAAAAATGATAAGACTTAATATATGGATTCCCCAGCTCCCTTCAATGGCTACAAGAGTTTTACCACCTCTACTTCCTCTGGGGTTCCATGCTCTCTCTTCAATTGAGAGTTCATGCTTTTCAAAATTCCAATGAAATCCACGCTTCTTTGAAAATTTCAGCGGATGCTTTTTTTTTTCTAGGTTCGGCAGATGCTTCGGGTTGCTTGTTTCTTTTGGTGTTTGTTTCCATTAATGCTTGTTTTTTTCCTTTGAAACACACATCTTTCCAATAGGGCTTCAATTCATGATTTTACCATTTTTTATTTATTCCATTTCTTTAGTCACATTATTATGGATTTGACATTTATAATTTAGTGTGGATTTAATTTTCATTTTAATATTTTAATTATTTTTAAGGATATTTGAAACAAGGCATTCAAAGCACTCAAGAGTTTGTCTAACATATAATATAATGTCATCTATTTTTAATTTTAGCTTATATTTATATAAATTTTGTGGATATTAATAGCATTTTTTCTTTTTAAATTGCAAAGGAATATGTATGTAGTGTGGCATCTTGAAAATTTGCAAAATGGTTTTTAATAAGTTTTAAAAAAGGTAAGTGAAAATATGTGTATCATAATCTTTATAATGAAGGGAAAGGTCTTCGATCTTAGTAGGAATTAGCGTAGCCATATAAACAAAATGGCTAGTAAACTCAGATGAACATCAAAACACTTACCTCATGATATATTTCACATTACTAACAAAAACAAATCATGAAGACCTCAAAACTCTACCCAGGATGAAAATTACTTATGAAGGTGGAATGAAGATCTCAAAACTATACCCGAGATGAAAATTACTTATCAAGTTGATAGCTCAGATATTGTCAATAATGCCAAAGCTATAACTCAAGACAAAGAATTCCTCCAAATCATCGAAGGTTGATGTTTGCTATACATGACCTTGAAGATCATAGAAGTGTAGTTGATTATAATATTTGGAAGAACATACCCTTTTGCTTGTCCTTCATCTCCCGAGTAATATGTAGATCTTTGTGAAGTTGTTGACTTGTAAGACTATTATAGTTGATGTTAAGAGAATTGATGTGAATGCTAAAACTCAAGATAAGGAAGAATTTCTCTATATTATGAAAGGTTGATCTTCGCTGGGATAAGAAACCTTAAGATAGGACATTTAAAGGCTTAGTCTAAAGGAACTCACTCTCCCCCTAGTTCTTTTTCTATGTGGTGGTATGAAAAGATTTCTCAATCACATGAACATGAGTGTTAGAAATTATTGACGATAAAAAGGAACATATTTTAGATAAGGATGGAATTCCTCAATATTTAGAGGATGATCTTTCTCGAGAAGTAAGAAAAACTCCCATAAGTAAGGGAAAGATTATTGCCTTAAGAATGGTGCAAAACCTACATTTAATGAGGTTGGCACCATTTTCACAAATAGTAGAAGCAATGATGTTCGAGAGAAGAATAACCTTCTTATTAATGCATGTGATATAGAAATTGGTCCATATTCTTTCCATTTTTGTTTTTTACTTATTTTAAGAGGTCAATAATTATCACTGCCACTATTCAATTTGGTTTATTGATCCTTTTACTATTCCATTTAAAATATTTTCTCATATGAATTAGTTATTGTGGTTTGCTTCTGTCTCCACCTATATACTCATTATATGGAGTTGTCTAGTTGTTGTAATTCTTTGGAGGATTTTTGTCCTTTTGTGTCTTCCATAAATTTTTTCTATCTATTATTGGAATAGTATTGTTGTCCATTATACTTATCTAGGAAAGAAACTTCGTAAGTGATTTTAGAAATGTAATTAAATATTGTTTATGAAACCTAATGTAGTTGGATTTGAGATTTAGTGGCATAGGAGGCACTTGGGTGGTGGAGATTTTTTTTAACCAATTTGTGTCAACTACAACTCTATATATTTTTATTAAAAAATTAAAGAAAAAAACCATAAAACAAAAAAAAAAGTTATAAAACAAACAATGATTATTATAAAAAAAAATAATAAAAAAAATCTGCTTCGGTCCCTTGGGCACGCTGAATACGATTCTCATCATTGGATTAAGTCTGCCTAGGGGCCTGCGGGCCCACGGCTCTGGGCGGGCAGAGTTGCACGCACCTTCGCCCACACAAGGAGATGCACCGCCAAGCCCCTGGGTAGGGCTCCATCGCAACTCTCCCAGCCTAGGGTCGTGCCCCCTTTAGCCACTGGCAAGGCTCCATTTGATTCCGAACATCGAATAAGCCCCTCACCCGATTCTTGGAATCGAGTTGAGCCTGCCAAGAAACCAAAAAAAGGCTTTTTTTTTTCAAGTTTTTATTTTCTATATATATTTTTATAGTGATTATATTTTTTTACATATAATTTAATTATTTTCACATTTATATGGTTTCTTTTTATTATAAAAGTTTTTTTTAATTCTTTTTATTGTCAAAATTTTTATATTTATATATTTTTTTCTTGCTTTTTATTTTTTTAATTTATTTTTTCAATGTTAATTTATTTTTTTAATGGTTTTTTTATAACTTTCATACTTTTTATTTTTAAATTTTTTATATGTAATATTTCTATTGTTTTTTAAATTCTATGTTAAATTTTTATTTTTATTTTTTCTTTTACTTAAAACACATCTTTTTTTGAATTTTTAATTCTCAAATGTCATCATTTTTTTATATAAAATTCATAAAATTTGTTATTTCTCTGATTTTTTCATTCAAATCTTCAATATTTTTTTTATATTTAATGTGGGTTTTTAGCAAAAATGTCCTAAAATACATATCTTTTTAATTATATCTATATACAAAACGTGTATTTTCTGTCGAGTTTTTTAAATTATATAGAAAAATGAGAATCTCAAAATATTCTTTTTTTATTCCTTTTTTAAGCTTTGCAAAAAAAATTAAATTTTCATTATAAAAAAACAGGGCAAAGGAAAACAAAAACAAAAAATCAAAAACCCTTAAAAACCAAATATATAAGGATGAAAAACATGAAGAGGAACAAGAGAATTTGAAAAATGGTTAAATACTCACCATTTAAACAAAAACAAAATCCACACTTAATACATTAGAAAATTTAAAGTGTCAAAAATAAGTCCTTTAAAGAAAGGGGTTGATGGCACATTAACAATTTTCAAAATTAACATGAAAATCACTGATATTTAAAAACAAATCTTCATACTTGATACATAGGAAAATTAAAAGAATCAACACTTTTCAAAATCGGTTGATTTTTTTGCTAACTCAAAAAAATAGGTAATCGTATTAGTTCTCGTTTCAACGTTTACATTGTTAAGATTATTCTTATATGTTTTCAAGCTTTTTGGAGATTCTTTTTGCAATTTATTATATATTCATTATCTTTAGGTTGATATCATAAGAACATTGATGTCATTTTTAGAATTTTTTATATTGGTTATCATGAGTTTCTACGATTGTCTCCACATTTAAGGAGTGTTTATGAGAGGAGTACTTACCTATTTGAAATCCTTATGAAATTGAATCTACATATAAATAAAATTATGGAAATATACTATATAATTGTCAAATATACTTAAAGCTCCTCATAGGAAGGGGTGAGATATCAAATATTCAAAACCAAGCGGTTTAAATAGAAGTTTCAAAACCTATTAGAAAATGTAATCTACAACTTTCAATTGCTTCAAATTTTCTATTTTCTCAAGGAAGAATAATACTCATGTCTTCACTACAAATAATTGTTTAGATATTGGGGTGTATATGAATTTTGGTTCAAAGGATTTTAAAATTTAGAAAAGGGTCCCTCCAAATCTCTTCTTATTTCTAACACATCAGTAAGTAAGATGGCATTATTGTGCTATGACAATTAATATGAAGGTGAAATAAGATTCTAATATTTACCCATTGATTAGTTCCCATGATTCTAGACTTGGAATAATTCTTACATTAGTAAATAGGTAGGATTGAGTTGTTGGTTGTTGGAGTTTTCTTGAGAGATTTTCTCAAGAATATTCTCCTTGTTTGGAATCTATTGGATCTCATGAACACTATTTATGTGGCTTGTAATTTGTCTTTGAAATGAACAATATACAAATTGTTTTGTGTGCACTATGTATCTTCCTCATATTTCTTTATTCGTATCAGAGCTTGTATGGGCTTGAATCTCTTATGGGAGGGCCCAGGAAGACAGAGAACATGTGACCATTGATACTATGTACATAAGTAAAATTAGATTAGATTATTGTGTACTTGTTATTTAGTTGTAGCTATGAGTGACATTGTTGTGTGTTTTTCCAAACTTTAATGTCCAATTGGAGGAGTAACTGGAGAACAGAAGGGTTGCCCAGTCCAAGGACAGTGCAATGTAGTTAACAGCCTAGGATGTTTGAAGTTGAAACTGGAATGTTTCAATGAGAGTGGTGCATCTAGAGAGATCGTAGATTGTTGTGAGGTCCTACGACACATGAGGGATTTGTTTCCTACATAGGGGATTAATGGACATAGAGGAAAATAATGAATTGTTGAATAAAGATTAGATCAGGTGCATTTATGGTTAAAAACTTTTAAAATTGTTCATTCATCTACAAAATGACGATCAGATCAAGGAAATCAGTTAATTCCCCAAGAGCCATAAAATGTTTTGAGGGAGTCTATCTGTACTGTGGTATTTGAACAATTCTCCAAGAATATGAAGTTGTTACAATTTATAGTTTTAGGAATTGAGTTAGAGATTGTGGTACCACCGTTGAAGATAACTGCAATGGAGCATGATGTTTCAACAAAGCCATAAGAAGCTCAGCAAATATTATGACTCAACTTATTGGTTACGCTGCGCTTGAATTTTGCAGAAAGGTGGTGCTTGTCAATATGTTGGCTTTAAGGAGTTTTTATAGTCATGGAAGCAAGAAATTGAAGACGCTACATCTCAATGCTGACTTTCAATTATGAACTGTTTTTAGTAGCAGAGCTTCTATATTTTTTGCACATCTGGGGAATTGGTTTGGATTTGTTGGTGCAATCCCCCCTTTAGTTCCTTCTAAATTTTGTGAGTGTGAATATTCATCGACATTATTTTTTCAATCAATTTTCTTCAACTACAAATTATGGAGGAACTAGGTTTGAAGAGAATTGTTCAAATTGCGCAGAGTGGAATAAACGAGAGTCGTTATGGAATGTGATTAGATTTATTGTTATGGGTTTTTCTTTGTCCTATTTTTTAGGTTGTTTCTTTTTTTCTAAAAAGTTCAAAAAAAACTCATGAATAGAGGAATATAATTAAATTAGCAGTTCTCGACGTTCTTCGGTGTCCATAGAACACATCACTAAGTTAATTTTATGAATTTGATATATATTGGTGGTTCTTGTTGTGCTTCGGGGTTCAAGAGAATCAATTAAAGGTATTGTAGGGAGATCCATTTGTGTAGAAAGGTCAGTTGCATAATTGGTTTCTAGATACAATCTAGTATTGAGATTGTCCTTCGGGATATTTAGGAGAATAAATTATAAAAGGTTCATCAAGATGGTTAGAGGTAATTATGTCTTAAATTAGTTGAATGAGAAGCTTGAAAATTGTGTTGTTGGAAAGGGTGTTGTCCAAGAGGCTTCAGAATGGGTATAAATGTCAAGGAAGACCAGTTAGACAGATGTGACATGCTAATTCTAAATTGTCAATTTTATATTAATATATGTAATGATGTAAATGTAATCATTAAATGGTGGATTTGGAATAATGCTTACGTTAGTAAATAAGTATGATTGAGTTGTTGGCTTTTGGAGTCTTGTTGAGATATTTTCTGAACAATATTCTCCTTGTTTGGAATCTGTTGGATTTCATGGGCACTATCTATCCATACTATAATTTGGCTTCAAAATGAGCAATATACGATTTTTTTGTGTGCACTATGTCTATTCCTCATATTTCCTGGTTCTAGGTTATAATTTTTTTTTGATAAGCTATAAAACAAAATGGATGATGAGTTAGATTAACATGAGATTAAAAATGAATGTGACTCAATTCTAAATATTGTTATCAATTAAATGTTCTTCTAGATAGCTCTAAGATAAAAATATAAAATTTGTTTCCTATATTACCTAATTTCTTAGAAAAGGTTATAGATGTATCATTGATTCACACTCGACTTTTTGGAACCTTACTTTTCCTAAGACCATTAATTCACATTCCCATTTAAGATATTGTCATCACATGATAGTATCTTTTATTAAAAATGTAAAACTTATATATCATCATTAAAAGTGACTACTAGACACACCCGCGCGCACACACACACACACACACACGATAATGGGCTACATATAAAACTAATTATCCAAACATATTATTGGGCGATGGGATATTACTACATCAATAGAGTTACTAAACACACACTTATGTTGTAAATCATTGAACACTTAATTGTATTTCTAAAATTATTCTTTTGTTATGTTATTAGCTTAAAATTAATTTTCCCAATTTTTTTTCATTATGTTAGGATGTGATATAATAAAATTAACATAAATTGATCTTAACTTTAATTTCACTTAGGTAGTAATATGAGCCAAAAAATAGTCGTGGTCTAAATTCTTAGTTCTTCGGTTAAGATGGTTTAAAAAATATGTAAATAAAAACAAATATGATGGAGCCCCAAGGGATAGCTCAAATGGTCTAGTTCCCATTGCTAAAGCACTTTCCCAGTTTGGGAGGCCACGGGGTCAAATCTCCTCAATGCCCTCGAGGTTAGGCCTATTAATATTGGCCGATGGGCAGATCCCTTCTGGTGGATCTGACCCGATATTTTCCCATGGATGTAGCGGCCACTCAGTGACCGTGAACCACAGCTTAAAAAAAAAAACAGATATGATGGAAATATATTAATTATATGTGTGTGTGGGGGGTCATTTCAATTTATTTTGGGTGGTTGATCCTCCTCATCAAAGTTCAATTGGTATACGTGACAAGATGATATACTATTATTATAGTTATTGTTATTAATTTACTTGCATTAATTTTATTATTATGTATTATTATTTTGTATAATAATAATAATAATAATAATAATAATAATGCTAACTTTAACATTATATATATGAAACAAATGTTAAAATTTCCTGATTTCTAAGATATAAGCTATATATGGCCACTCCCATTGCAGAATATACATTTTAGAAAATTTATAATTATTTATTAAAGGAAAACATAATCACTTTTTCTATGAGTGTTAATGATTGAATATTTGTACTGGAGAATGGGCTACCACGACACCACTAAAGTTATTAAAATTTTACAATATAATATTTCTATCTTTAATAGGTGAAAAGTTATGGAGCTTGTATATTTATAAAATAATTATTTGGTTGTGTTGTTGGCTTAAGCTTATCTGAAGTAAAATAGGTGACCAAATGTGATACCATCATTTTGTTACTAAATTCTCATATCTATTTTTTATAAGGGAAGTACGTATCAAAAGCTTGTTAAGAATATGGCAATCAGGTGTGGAGGGAGTATACTTCAAGCGATAGAGACGCATATTGTGTTTCTGGCTATGGTGGGTTCAAATCTCCGATACATGCTCTATTATGTGAAAATTATAAAATAAAGTTATACAAATGAGTTCTATTGGGTAGTCCCATAATTGTTTGGTTGAGAAAAACAAATATTAGAATTTAGTCAAATGATCTTAGCTCAAGTAGTTAGGTGAAAAATTGGTTTCTTGAGTAGAGTGCCTTATATTCTCTAGAGACATGTTCTACTTGGTTTCTTTATAAAAATTTTGAAATATTTCTATTTTTTTAATAGTTGAAGCCAATATTTCAGAGTTATTGATTCCCTAAAGAGAAATCTTACAAGTGGAATGGTTGGTCATCTAGTGTTCATTAGGCTTATGTAGTGCACAAAAAAAAACATATGAACATTTATAATAAAGTTTATTTTCCACTTGTTATGATTTGTTATTATAGTAAGGAATTAGAATTTGTTGAGGTGGATATCGAATGCCATTTCTTGGTGTAAATAGTTCTGTCTTGTGTAACAAAAGAAGAAAATATTTTGAAGTTCTTGATTCTCTAATTTTGTTTTGGTTTAAGTAAAAAAGAAAAGAAATCTTACAAGGCGATTTCGTTGATCCTCTACTAATGATTAAGTTTATGTAGCACACATTTAAAAACATATGAACATTTATAATATCCTTTATTTTTCGCTTGCCATGATTTATGATTATAGTAAGGAATTTATCGTTGTTGAGGTAAATATTGAACGAGAGTTCTTGGCATCATATTAATCTCAAGATAATCATAAATAATGGTAACGAAAGTCCTTTTATTTACCAATATTTTTCTACAGATTTGTGTAAATTTGTCCATCACCCCAATAGAATTTGTGTATCTATGCAGTATTAAAATATCTTGAAAAAATATTACTTTGAAATTCTATTCATCTCTATATAGATCAAAATCGAAAGTGGACACAATATAAACATGCACAAGAAATTAATGTAGGCTAATAAGTCACTACCATTTCTCCACCTAGTATATGCTATTTTTTTGGCCAATCCTTTTACGTAGTAGCAAAAGAGGTAAAAATTCTAATATGATCAGGTAAGCTTTAGAATAGCATGGGCCCAAGTTGTGGAGTTTATGTGAAACCATTGAATAAGGAAAGTTAGTTTTGCGAAGAATGTACAAAGATGTCAATGTAACTTGATAAAATTGTTTTTTTATGTACTCAACAATAAATTTTCCACTTCAAAAGGATACCAACATTGTAGGTTCTAAATTTTATATTACAATAAATATTTATCCCCTTTTGCCTAAAATGATAAATCAAAAGATATTTAACTTTCTAACTCCACATGATAGGGAGATTATAATTACTTTTACTATTATCTCTACATGTACAAAGACCTTGACCTCAAGAATATCAATATATTTGGGAATACTCGGTTGGTTTTTAATTAAATAGAATTTTTGAATTATCTATATTGGGGTTTTCGTATTTTAATTTAGAAAAAATTATTTTTCTATTGCACAATGTTTGATAATTTTTTGAAAGTAAACCCTTATCTGTTACTGGGATATCTATATATATATATATATATATATATATATATATATGAAATGCAAACATGTTTTATATGGGGAAAAGCTAACTCATAATTGATTGTTTATATATATATATATGGATTGTCATGCATATATGGTTAAACATAATCTCTTTTTCCACAAACATTTAATGATCATATCTATGTACTAGAGAATGCACTGCAGTAGCATCACTAAGTTGATTGAAATTCAACATGCAATATTGTTGTCTCTAATAGGAAAAGAGTTTCAGAGCTTCTGTGGCATTAACATAATTATTTGGTTATTTAGTTGCCTTAAGAAAATCTTAAATTTAATTGGTGACATAATTTAATACTTTCATTTAATTACAAATGTGCATATCCACTTTTGATGAGAAAAATGTGTATTAGAAGCATTGGTAAGAATATCACAACTAGGTCAAAAGATCTCAACGGGAGTGGTTAGGTGAATAAATTGCTTCTCAATTCGTATGTACTCGATTCTCAAGAGACATGTCGCAATTAATCCCTTTATAGAACTTATGAAATAGTTGTATTGGTTTTAATATTCTAAGCTAATATTTTGATGTTACTAGAAATTTTTGTTTGAATTAAAAATAAATACATATACATATACATATACATATACATATACATATATATATATCTTACAAGTGGCTATGGTTAATACCCTAGTGATGGTTATGTTTATATAGTCAACATTTAAAAACATATGAACATTTATAATATCATTCCTTATACACTTTCCATTATTTATGACTATAGTAATGAATCAAAGTTGTTGAGGTATATATGAAAGGAAAATTATTTGTGTCATGAATTTCAATAAATAATTAATGATGGCAACAAAATCCTTTTATATAGTAATTTTTTTTTGGAAGATTTGTTTAAATCCTTCCATCACACCAATGGAAATTATGTAGCTACGTGCTATTAATTATGTTTAAAAAGTATAATTTTCAAATTCTATTCACGTACTATATATAGACCAAAAACCAAAGTGGCTAGCTTCGAATCACTGAATTCATTAAAATATTGTGGGAAAATTTAATAAGTCCAAAAAGTACCAATGCCAATAGTTGGAATTCTTAATATGTAGATAGTTGACAAGATATATATTTCCTATAGAAAAAAAAATTCAATCCAACCAAAAAAAATAACATTTATTTTCCTTAACTACCACTAGTAGTTATCCTATGTTTCAAATTATCCAACCCAAATATTATCTAAGAAGTTTTCAATCTATAACATTATATCTATCTTAAAATGTTGTATATAACATACCTCAAATAAAATTGTAGTTGTTTATAGAACTTATATAAAAATATCCACAAGCTTCTCTTCTACTTCATTGGGAATTCACACTTTGGATTAATTTTTTCTATTGAAGGAAAAAAAAAAATTATAACTTCTATATCTGAAATATTTTGGGAATGTAAAATGATGTAAAAGAGAAAAAATGGTTAGAAATGAACACCATTTTCATTGGATAACATTTTTAGCCATAATTTTTCTTGCATTAAGATTCGTAATTTAAATATGCTATTAACCATTTATAGTTAACAATAATAAAGTCAAAACGATGATATCGTTTGGTTAAAAAAAATATTCTTATATGTTTTCAACAATTTTGTAGATGCGTTTTTCAATTTATTATATATATTTTTATGTTTAGTTTGATATCATAAGGACATTGATGTCATTTTTAGATTTTTTTATATTGGTTATCACGAGTTTCTACGCTTGTCTACACATTCAAGGAGTGCTGGTGAGAGGAGTACTTACATATTTGAAAAGATTATGAATTGAATCTACATATAAATATAATTATGGAAAAAAATATTCTTATATGTTTTCAATTTTGTAGATGCGTTTTTCAATTTATTATATATATTTTTATGTTTAGTTTGATATCATAAGGACATTGATGTCATTTTTAGATTTTTTTATATTGGTTATCACGAGTTTCTACGCTTGTCTACACATTCAAGGAGTGCTGGTGAGAGGAGTACTTACATATTTGAAAAGATTATGAATTGAATCTACATATAAATATAATTATGGAAATATACTATTTAATTATGAAATATACTTAAAGCTCTTCGGAGGAAGGGGTGAGATTTCGAATATTCGAAACTAAATTCTTTGATTAGAGGTTTGAAAAAATATTAGCAAATGCGATCTTCAATTTTCAATTGCTTCAAGATTTCTATTTTCTCAACGAATAATAATACTCATGTCTTCACTACAAAAACATTTTTAGATATTGGGGCGTATATGAATTTTGGTTCAAAGGCATTTAAAATTTAGAAAAGGGTCTTTTCAAGTCTTTTTTTCTTTCTAACACATCAGTAAATAAGATGGAATTATTGCGTTATGTCAATTAATATGAAGGTGAAATAATATTTTAATATTTACTCATTGATTTGTTCATATGATTCTAGATTTGGAATAATTATTACATTATTAAATAAGTAGGATTGAGTTGTTGGTTGTTGGATATTTGATGAGATATTTTCACAACAATATTTTCCTTGTTTAGAATTTGTTAGATCTCATGAACACTATTTATATGGCTTGTAACTTCGCTTTGAAAGGAACAATATAGGAATTATTTTATTTGCACTATGTCTATTCCTCATATTTATTTATTTGTATGAGAACTTAGATTGGATTCAATCCCTTATTAGAGGGCGGAGGGAGATGGAAAACATGTGAGGATTGATAGTATGTACATAAATAAAATTTAAATTAGATCAATGTTTGTTTATATTGTTGTGTGTTTATCCAACCTTTTTTGTCTAGCCAAAGGAGTAGCTGTAGAAAATAAGGGTTGGCCATTCGAAAGACAGTGCAATGTAGTTATCAGCTCAGGTTGTGTGAAGTTGAAGCTAGAACTTTTCAATAGAAATTGTACATCCGGAGAGGCTAGAGAATAGTATGAAGTCCTATGACATAGGAGAGAGTCATTTCCTGCATAGGGGATCAATGGACAGAGAGGCAAAATATGAATTATTCAATAAAGTTGAGTTCAGGTGCATTTGTGGTTCAAAACTTTGATAGTTATTCATTTATCTCCAAAATTATGATTATATCATGGAAATCACGTGATTCCCTAGGAGTCGTTGAATGTTTCAAGGGT
Organism: Pinus tabuliformis; assembly: GCA_031772625.1. NCBI lineage: Eukaryota > Viridiplantae > Streptophyta > Pinopsida > Pinales > Pinaceae > Pinus > Pinus tabuliformis. Next base: position 548,511,027 of record CM062807.1, read on the forward strand.
AGATGTGAGTTTGTCCATCTGTGTTGTGGGATTTGAACAATTCTCCACCAATATGAAGTTGTTGTGGTTTACAGTTTCAAGAACTGGGTTGGATATTTTTATATCACCATTGAAGATACCTGAAGTGGGCCATGATGCTTCAACAAAATCCCTGAGAAGATCCAAAAATATTATGACTCGACTTATTGTTTACTCTATACTTGAATCTGGAAGAAAGAGAGCACTTGTCAATATGTTATATTTAAGGAGTTTTTTGTGGTCATGGAAGGAAGCAATCTAAGATGCTACATCTCAATGTTGACTTTCAATTATGAATTGTTTTTAGTAGTACAGTTGTTATATTATTTGTATATTTGGGGTGTTGGTTTGGATTCGTTGGTGAAATTCTCCCTTTAGTTTCCTTCTGAATGTTGTGAGTGTGACTATTCATTGACATTAGATTTTCCATCAATTGTATTCAACTACATAGTATGGAAGAACCAGCTTTGAAGAGAATTATTCAAAGTGTACAAAGTGGAATAGACGAGTCATTATGGAATGTGATTGGTTTTTTTGTTATGTTTTTTGTTTTGTCTTATTTGTTAACTTTTTCTGTGTTTATTAAAATTGTAAAATCAATGGATGAAGACATGAATATAATTAAATTATTTTTTCTCGATATTTTGTGGTGCCCATAGAATGCATCACTAATTTAATTGGATGAATTTGTTATATATTGATTGTTTTTGTTGTGCTTTGAGGTTTAAGAGAATCAATTACAGCTTATGTTATGAGATCCATGTTTGTAGAAAGGTTAGTTGGATAATTGTCTGCTACATACAGCCTGAGATTTCCCTTTGGGATATTTAGAAGCATCAATTATAAAAACTTTATCGAAGATGGTTAGAGGTGATTATATCTTAAATGAGTTGAATGAGAAGGTCGAAAATTGTGGTGGGGGAAAGAGCATTGTCAGAGAGACTTCAGAGTAGGTATAAATGTCGAGGAAGACCAGTCATACATTTGTGACATGTGAATAGCAAATTGTAATTTTTGTATTAATCTTTGTAATGATGTAAATGTAATCCTTAAAGGGGGGTCTTGGAATTATGCTTACATTAGTAGATAAGTAGGATTGAGTTGTTGGTTGTTGGAGTTTTGTTGAGAGATTTTTCTCAACAATATTCTCCTTGTTTGGAATCTGTTAGATTTCATGAGAACTATTTATGTCGCTTGTAATTTTTGTTTGAAAGGAACCATATACGAATTGTTTTGTCTGCACTATGTCTATTCCTCATATTTCCTTGTTGTAGGTGATAAAAACCTTTTTGATAATCTATAAAAAAATCTTTTGGATTGAGATTAAAAATGAATGTTACCCAATTCTAAATATTGTTATTGATTAAATTTTATTCTATATAACTCTCAAATCCAAATATAAAATTTATTTCCTATATTAGCTAATTTATAAGAAAAAATTATAGATGTGTTATCGATTCATGTTGGACTTTTGAGAATATTAATTTTCCTAAGAGCATTAATTCACATTCCCATTCCCAAGTAAGATATTGTCATCATGTGATAATATATTTTATTGAAAATGTAAAAATTATATGTTATCATTAAAAGTGACTTATATATATATGATAACGGGCTACATATAGATGAATTATCGAAACATATTATTTCAAGATGGGATATTACTACATCATTTGTGTTACTAAACACACATTTTGGGTGTAAATCATTGAACACTTAATTGTATTTCTAATACTGTTCTTTATTTATGTGATTAGCTTGAAATTAATATTTTGAAAAAAAATCATTATAATAGGATGCCATATAATAAAATTACCATAAATCTATCTTATCTTTAAATTCATTTAGGTAGTAGGATGAACGACAAAAATAGCTGAGATCTAAATCTCTTAGTTATTAAGTTAATATGGTTTTAAAAATAAATAAATTAAAATGAAGATGATGGAATTATATTAATTGTCTTTATATATATATATATATATATATATATATATAGTCATTTCAGTTTATTTTGAGTGGTTGATCCTCCTCACCAAAGTTCAATTGGTAGAAGTTAAAATATGATATATTATTATTATTATTATTATTATTATTAATTTACTTTCATTAAATTTATTTGTCACATACCCCCTAGGCACCACACCACTAACTACCTACTATGCTTTACTTGATCCATGATGTGGACCTTTAGGTTCCATTAATAGACTTATTTACTACAACATGAATAAACCCTTTAACATTTCATGTGCATACATTACAACTTGGAGGAAAGAATCAATCATGGTCACTCAACATGATGAGCTTATCCATTCAGAATTTCAGTACTTTGATGACTTCATACAAGCATTAATAGAATAGTTAGCATAAATACACTATAGCTAGCATTGCAATATATCATTTTTATAATCCTATGGGAAAATTCGAAGGAATAATGACATATATCTTATGCAATATGAGCCTTATTATACGCAATTCACTCCATAATGCATAATTCATAACATGGATAAGCCTTAGAACTTAATTATATATATATATATATATATATATATATATATATATATATATATATATATATATATATATATATATATATATATATATATAGTATCTCATGCATAATTATTTACCATATTAAAAACCGAGATAACACATAAGTTTAAAGATGTGACAACATAAAAATTATTTCATAAAACCCATGTATTATGCTCCTTCACTAAATTAAACTTGGATTACATTTATGTACAATAATTGTCACATGTATTCATATATAATCATCTCATAGCAAGGACAACTCAAGCAAATTCTCTCATATGCTAAATGAATTGAAAGCATAAAAGGTAAGGAGATAACATATAGAACATCCCATGCAAAATAGATTATCTTAAAGAATGTCACTCGGAAATCGAGCACTACAACCCAACCTAACACTTTCTTCTTCCAATTGAAGCCCAAGCCGAGAGTCCTTGTCATAGATCATTTTCCTCATGTTGACATATTAAATGCGTATTTAATATTCTCTTTCATGATATGGATTCCATTAGCAACGTCCTTCTTTTATGGATCTTTTTATCCATTTGCCTATGCTTTTCCTAGAAAAGCATGCCTTTCTCTCCCGCGAGGCTTTTCCTGATAAAAGCTTACCTTTCTATCTCGCAATCCTTTTATGTTTTTCTTAACTTATGATCTTTCTCCATCTAAATAGCTTAATCGATATTTTCTCCTATCAATTAAGCTGTTTTGGAATTGGTTCTAGAAGTCCTATCATGAAGGAATTATCCCTTCCTATTCACAAATGGGATTTGGCAACAACCCCATCCCTTGGTGTCTTGTTTTTCCAAGTGATTAAATTATTTTATTTAATAATAATGTATTTACTTTCCTTGTTACACGTCAAACCTAACATTTCTTAGCTTAGGTTAGGAGATTTTTACATAAAATGGAGGGGTGCTACATACTCTCGGCCTTAAATGTACACCGTCCTGGGTGTCTTACTACGTATTACAATATAATTTCCTCATTCTCAAGTAGATTTTTATGAATTTATAGGCTCCTTGGCCTTTCCATCTGATTCAGATCTTCCGATATATGTCGGTTACAAAGGATTTATACAAGCACATCTCCTTCCATCGCTACCTGTAACATTTGTTTCAATCAATTTTGTGAGATATTTTAGATGGTGAAACTCAACCTTGTTTACACAGTGAATGTCATATATTGATATAAAATAATATTATTTTAGTAACTAACGGTTATGTTTCCCATAATGAAATAAATGCATGTTGCTCCAATGCATTATTCCAATGCCTTTTTGTTCTTTCTGAACACTTGCTTCCTCCAGTTTCTCTGCATTAGTCACAACAAGTCAAACTAGCACAATTGACTAATCAACATGTATAAAATATCTTATGAGGTTAGCTCAAACATAACCATCAAAATCAAAACTCATTATTAACCATCATAAAGCATAACCATATGTCATATGTATACTAATACTGCAGCAAAATACGAATACTTATCCTTAGTTTCCAATACCAGTTTTTAGCTTCCACTTTTATCTTGCCTCTATATGTACTCTGGATCGGTTTCCTCGAAGAACAATCACCCAGTGCCTTCGTGCACACATACACAGGGTGCATTACACACACAATTATACATGTAATATACCATCATTGAATACATGCATCCATACCAGTACCATATGTACCATTTGTACACATTACCACCTATACATGTGTACCTAATATCAATGTCCATAATGTTACCTGCATGACATATACTTCATCCACATGTTTTCAACCATCTTAGTATTATGCAAAGAATTCCTTTCTTTATTACTTTTAGGAAAGTTTGATCAAATCTTGCTTAATTTATCGATTGTAGAATAAGGAATTTTCTGGACCTCTTCAAATTCCACAAGGAGTGAATAATTTTATGTCAACATATTCAAGTGATTTTATTTAGCCAATTCTTTTCATGTGTCTTATGGTTGTAGTACAATGTCAGCAAAATAATACCATAGAAGTAATCATGCATACTTCAACTTTATCGTACCCATAACTTTGAGTTTTGGGATTTCATTTGTCACGTAGAGAAGTTTTTAACAACAATGGAATATGACCTGTCCTTAAAGAAGACTATTGACTATGATAGTTAGTCTGGCATGGAAATTTGAAGTCTAAGAATAAGGTCAACTTTGTCTTTAACGAAGAAAATGATGGTTTGGTACTCAAAAGTACCCCATATGTAAACTAATCATGTCATATGATTTACTGTTGCTATTTTTACACTTCTTCCAACCCTTCTTATCCAAGAATAATTCAGGGTATGTCCAAAACCAATTGAACAATTAGTAGGCAAGCACATCCACCTCCCATACATAAGTTATAAATAAAAGTTACATTGTATTCACTTGCACAACATCTAACTTTTTTAGGAACTATGTGCACCAGGGTGTGATCCTAGGGAATTTATATGTTAACACCTTATCTAGCATTCAATAATCCCAAAGAGAATATAACTCATTTATCAATTATCAAATTCATTAACATGAATTCCTACGTTGTTTATGCAATACTTGCTATGCAGTCCCATTAAGAACCAGACAACACTATTAATGTAATCACACATGTAGACTTCTTTAAGATTGCTGGATAGTCAACAGTGTTACAAAATATGCATTTCATATTATGCATTTGTCCATTTATTAGATACTCAATATATTTGGTGTACAATAATCCTGATTACCAGTACCACTTTAGTTATCATCTTCTTAATTTAGCAACAAGTTTTTGCATGATTTGTTATTCTCTTTCTTCCTCATCTAAAACATTTTATATGTTCCATTTTTCTTGATGTCTGTATTATTTTACTACCAGCCTAAGATCATTAGATCGTCATAAGTTGTACTAATGTAAATTACCAAAAATTTGTTAACTCGTTCGGAAAAGTCATGTTCTAAATCTATTGTACTTCTTACTAGCCATTAGGTTACATTTGAATTGTTCTAATTTTTTTGTCTTTTATGTTTCATAAAGCTTATTTATACACCCAAATTATTTTAATCTTATCACTTCCCATATTAAATTCCTTCGCAAGATCTATAATCCTTTTACTAAAAGTATCCTTTTCTTTCTCTAGATTTGAAATCCTTCTATTTGTAAGATATCAGCAGAACCCCATCTATACCTGGATGGAGATGAACATCAAGATTGTGAAGTTTGAGGTTGGATGCATTCAGTTGACACATTGGAATCTGAGTAAACTTACGAATGCATCCTTGAAATTGTACTTAATATTGTCTTAATAATATTAATTGCGATCCTTAGGAGATTCTTTTACACTTCCATTATGTATTGGTACTTTGGGTGACAGTCCCATTGACCTAGTTATGAAGGTCATACAATTATTCATGTATGATGTCTTCATGCATACAATAATTTATATTGCATGTTTTCACATTCTTCACAACTGTGACCCTGGTTTAGTCTAGATTTGAACATATAATTTGTGCTTATAATTTATTATAGTTACAATTATTTAGACATTGTTTTACTCAAAGACACATATAGGTCAAAACTGTGCATGTCCAATGAAATATGCATATGTTACTCAATATAATAACCTGGTAAGGTTAAGTTCACTTCAATAGAATTTTCCCTAATGACAAAATTACATTCCAAAATGGATTGCATCATCAGATGTAGATGCACCAAATATTAAGTTCAAAGACAATTTTTACAAATACATAGTCTCATACAACAACCTATACTTCATGATATTATGATATTTCATCGGAAATTTTATTAAATAAACCCTCTAGAATCTTTTCTACAGTGCAACCCACTTAAGTAACCATCAACATATGTTAATGTTGATAGTATGTCAATGATGTCTTACCTGATGATTTATATAGTTTCCATTTATATACTTTAATTTTTTATTTTTCCTCATGTTCTCCATGATCTATGGAAAGAAAACACTTAACATTTTATTTCATAAAGGCTCATCACTTCTTCCCTTAATATTTCAAGATCTCTATATGCATAAACATTATAGCATAAACATTATTTCACTTTTTCCTAAGCTTGTTATATGATTTACTCCTCTTATGTGGAGGCATTTAATATTTGAAACCTCTCATTCCTAAATGATATATATATCCTTCTTACATATGTATTACCAGTTATCCAATTGAATGTCTCATTAATATTGTGGTTATAGCATCCCACTTTCTATAAAATAACCATACTTTAAAATTGTTTATTTCTCCCGCTCTACTATGAATCATTGAAGAGTATGAAAGTATCTTAGACCGATTTAAGATCATTCAACAATAATTTAAGTTTTGAGAAACTTCCACCACATATAATAAGTAGAATTTAAACCTTCACTTAATTCAATAAGTAGGCACAATAAAAGCAACCACTTCATTAATCACACAACAAATAACATGTTGATTATTTATTTTCATTACTATTTATTCAATATCGTAGAATGATGTGTTTATTCTTCAATCTTGATTATGAATATCTACCATCTTAATAATTTTTTTACACAGGTTAATTGTGAGAGTTTTGATCCATCCATTGGTGTAAGCATATCATTGCAGCTCATTGTAACCATGCCATTGGGCCCTTCATGCAAGTCATACATATATGTAAACATAGGCATGTAATCACATCATGAATATCTCCTTTCAACATAATGTAAATTTGCAACTTCGAAGATAAAGTATTCCTATCCTTCTATTTTATGCATAAAACAAAATAATTTGTATACACTGTATATATTCTTCTCTGTGGTTTGTTTATACACAAAGTTCCCCCAAGTCTATTAAACTTGTTTTGACTACTTAAATAAGTATGCAGACTACTCTCAAAACATTATCATTGTCATCAAGGAAATCATGGCATATTTATCAACATGTTTTGGTATTTTTTTTCACACATTCAGTGTACCGAATAAAACATGTGCAATCTTCATCAATACAACCAATACCTACCACTACTAATAGGTATTTGCCATGTTTGTTTTTTTCAACTCCCATATTTTGTCTACATAGTCTTCCAATGTACAAAGTCATTTAGTTAGAAAGAGTTCACTCATGCAATTTTGTAATATTAACTCCATAATGATAATAATTTGAAATCTATTTTTAGTCAAAGTATTTCCTGAATTATTTTCATGAAAAATTCCTCCCCTTGATTGCTTTCACTTTTGATAAAAGAAAGCTATGCCATTTAAATTAAATTTGGAAGCTAGGGAATGAGCTTATAAATATTTACTCTTATTAGGAAAACCATGCTTAGTCTTATTACCCAAGCCTCTTGTCCTCAGTATCCAAAGTTGTCATTGATAATGTACTGTAGAAGTATAATCACATTTACCGTTCTCTATGACAGAAGAAATAGATTGGTTAATCAAACAATTTCTTACCATTGGAGGACTTTTCATTCTAGCTCACAAACTCTAAGGCATATGTAAAAAAGACAACGCATTTAATTTTCCACAACATGTAAATTTGTTAGGAAGAACACATGGATTTTAGAGAAGTTCACTTATAATGGAATCCTACCATGGCATGAAACTTATGTTAAGGGTAGCGAAATAGATTTGAAATATGTTGGGCTTCACCAATGCATGTTTGAATCATGTTGTTCACACCAAGGACAATAAGTGAAGGGGGGTCGATGAAAGGATTGATTTAATTATTGATCGTCCACCATCTTCCCATGACATCTTGGGTGGCTTGAAAATCAATCAAGTAGGGTGTCTGCATACCCCATTGTCCTTGGTGTGCTAAATTGATCAAAAATTTCATCATCAGGCTATCTCGCCTATAGACAAAAATGAACACTTGAATGCAGCAAGCACTGTAATACAGAACACCTGTGAGCACGTCATCCTCCAGTGCATGCGTACATAGATGATGTATCACAAACAAAGAATATTATTTAAGGAATTTTCTTTCTCTTTCTTTAAACCGACGTTCAAATGGTAATTATGAATAGGGAGGGTATGAAGTTGAAGGGATTTTTTCCTTATGTGTGATTATTCCTATTCTAGAAATGACTCTAGATTATGAATAAAAAAGCAAAATTTGTGGGATGACAATCACTGATTTTTTTTTTAATGCGTGTCACCAAATGGGACTTATCCTATGAATGCTTTTGTGGAAATCTAATCCATTAGCAATTGCCTTAAGTTCAACAGATAAGGCAACCGAAGAGGGCAGCGTTACTGAAACAGATGAATTTCCTCAGTTAATCAATTTGAAAATTAATTTTGTGCTTTAAATCTAGCATCTTGTGCTTTAATTCTAGCATTTAACATTTTTTTCTTTTATACCTCGATTTACATGTTTCTAGGTATTACCTCACTGAGGCTCCCTCCTTCATCCACTAATTGCCTCAACCAATGGATAGGTATAGTGAATTCCGGTGACAACTATAAGGGTTTCAAACCATCTTCATGAGGTTGGGTAGGAAGCACGAACCATTTCAACAAATATGATCCCAATATTTATTTATCCAAAACAAAAAATCTCTCACGAGTGAATTCTCTTGGCATCTCTGATTCTCTTTTCGCAATAGTTACGAAAATAACAATAGATACAGCTACCGCTCCAATGGAGGGACCTGAGGAAATATCCTCAACTATTAATTTTTACAAGTTTCCTACAATATTCTTCAGTTTCTTAGATCCTACCATCTCGAATTATTCCAATTCTCTAAGATCTATATGACAAGGTGGGACTCACATAGAATGTGGAGAGTCTCTATGTACTTTGTCAATGTCTCTATGGCGTATCGTATATCTATGTAATGTGGAGACAAGTAGGAGTCCCCAAGTGAATTCTATGGACTCGACGCCATACGATTTATTTGGCATCGTTCATGGCCATGTAGATATGGCACATATATTTGTTAATCTATTCTATAGTTCACAAGAACAAGCTAATACACTCATCTATTATCACTAATAAAGGAAGCTCCTTGTTGCTCAAGTATTAATGCATTGTCCTAAGCGACACTTGTGATTTACCTTTCTAAATAACTAATCAAGGAACTTGATATTAAAGAATCAAGATAAAAATATTCATGGCTTCTGCTATATTCAATGAGACCATGGAAGGGACGACTAGTCATATCAACAAAAATGGATTCGGTGTCTGGACTGAATGATATTCTAGGTATCTCTCCGAAGAAATAAAATTCCAAAATCAAGTTATTGTCCCCAACATTTTCTTCGTGCCTCCATGGACATCGTAAATTTAGATATTCAAATCAACACTAGAACAATTATCTGTTAATGTTGATTTGGTTATTAGGATTTCACTTTTAGTTGTAATGTGTAAACTAAAAATATACACATTCATATGAGAATTAATTCTAATAACTAAAGAATCCTTGCGTATATGAACATGAGAAAACGTATTAAACAAGAAGCTTATATGAACACGTGGAGCACAAAATGTTATTTGCTGGCTACATCCATAACACACTTGCTTGAGTTGACTCGTGAAATTTTGTAACTATTTGACTCTTGATATTCTGTAATTTAGATAGGATGAAGGTTTGGTCATAAGGGAAAGCTTCTAAATCATTTAATCTATACCATAATGCAATATGAAACACAATTTGTTACATGCTTTGACAAGAAATATAGAAGTTTCCACTCCTCAGTGAAATACCCTGTTTTACCATACAAAAATCCATCGTTTTACACAACCCTAGTTCAATCTTATCTTTGATTTCAATATAATAGATATATATAGCATAACATATATATTTGGTAACATATCTGTGTGTGTGTGTATTATTGCTTCAACACCCACCTCCAATAAATCATTTTAAAATTTAATTTCAATGGTCATGAATTATAATACCTTAAGACACTACTCTAGACCTCATTGTAATAGAACCTAATAACAACTCATTTACATATTATAGAGGTGGATTGACCCATAGGCCAAAATGTTTGAACTTAGAGATCCAATACCATTTCTCGCATACTCCTTAGGCACCACACCACTAACTAACTACTTTTCTTTAATTCATCGATGATGTGGACCTTTAGGTTCCATTAATGGACTTATTTACTACGACACAAATAAACCCTTCAACATTTCTTGTGCATACATTACTACTCAGAGGGAAGAATCAATCATGGGCATTCAACATGATGAGATTATGCATTCATAATTCCAGTACTTTGATGACTTCATACAAGCATTAATGGAATTGTTAGCATAAATACAGTATTGCTACCATTGCCATATATCATTGTCATAATCCTACAAGCATAGTTGAAAGAATACTGACATATATCTTATGCTATACGACCCTCGGTAGATGCAATTCACTCGATAATGCATAATTCATAGAGTATCTCAAGCATAACTATTCACCATCTTAAAAACTGAGATAGCACATAAGTTTAAAGATGTGACAACATAAAAATTATTGCATAAAGGACACATATTATGTTCCTTCACTAAATTTAACTTGGCTTACATTTATGTACAATAATTGTCACATGTATTCATATATAATCATCTCATATCAAGGAAAATCAAGGAAATTCTCTGATATGCTAAATAAATTGACAACATAAAGGGTAAGGAGTGAACATGCAGGACGTCCCATGGAAACTAAATTATCTAAAAGAATGTCACTGGGAAAACTGATCACTACAGACCAACCTAGAACTGTATTCTTCCATTTCACCCTTGAGCTGATATTTCTTGCCATAGATCAACCACCTCGTGTTGATCACTTCAATGAGATTTTGGTACACTCTTTCATGATCTGGTTTCCATTAGCAACGTCCCACTTTTATGTATCCTTTTATCCATTTGCCTAGGTTTTTCCCAGAAAATCTCACCTTTCTCTCCTGTGAGGCTCTTCCTCATAAAATCTGGCCTTTCTCTCTCGCACGCCTTTTATGTTTTTCTTAAATTAGCATATTTCTCCAGATAACTAGGTTAATGGATATTTATCTCCAATACATTAAGCTTATCTAGAATTGGATCTAGAAGTCTTATCATGAAGCAATTATCCCTTCCCATTCACCAATGGGATTTGTCAAGAATATCATCTCTTGGTGTCTCGGTTTTCCAAGTGATTAAATTATTTTATTTAATAATAAAGTATTTACTTTACTTGTTACAAGCTTTAACATTATATATATGCAACAAATGTTTAAATTTCCTCAATGCTAAGGTGTAAACTATATATATATATATATATATATATATATATATATATATATATATATATATCCTCTATCATTGCAAAATGTACATTTTAGAAAAATTCTAATTAACTGTTACAAGAAGACATAATCACTTTTTCTATATGCGTTAATGATTGAATCTTTGTAATATAGAATGGACTACCATGGCATCACTAAAGTCATTGAAAATTTACAATATAGTATTATTATCTTTAATTGGTGCAAAGTTATGGAGCTTGTATATTTTTAAAATAATTATTTGGTTGTGTAGTTGGCTTAAGTTTTTCTTAACTAGAACTGGTGACATAATGTGATACCATCATTACCTTACTAAATGTTCATATCTATTTTTCTAAGGAAATTATTTATCAAAATCTTGGTAATAATATGGAAATTGGGTGTCGAAGGAGTTTAACTCAAGCGGTAGAGGCACATATTGTCTTTCTAGCTATGGTGGATTCAAATCTGTAAAGGCATGCTATACTTGGTGAAAATTGTGAAAGAAAGTCATATAAAGGAGTTCTATTGGGTCGTCCCATAACTCTTTGGTTGAAAAAGAATAACATTAAAATTGGGTCAGATGATCTTAGCTCAAGTAGTTAGATGAAGATTTGATTTCTCTAGTAGATTGCCTTCAATTCTCCAGAGGCATGTTCTTCTTGGTTTGCTAGTAGAATTTTTGAAATAGTTATATTTTGTGTAATAGTCTAAGCTAATGTTTCAACATTAATAATTCTCTAAAAAAAAATTATTTAATAAAGAGAAAAGAAAAATCTTACAAGTGGATTTGGCTGGTCATCTAGTGATGATTAAGTTTATGTAGTGCATAAAAAAACATATGAACATTTAAAACATAATTTATTTTCCACTTGTTATGATTTACAATTATAGTATGGAATTAGAAGTTATTCATGTAGACATGACATTTCTTGCTGTCATATGAATCTTAAGAAAAAAAGGATATGAAAAGTGGGTCAAATGATCCTAGCTCAAGTAGTTAGGTGAATAATTTTTTCCTCAAGCTCAGTCCCTTCAATTCTCTGGAGACATGTTCTAATTACTTTGCTTGTAGAATTTTTGAAATAGTTATGTCTTGTGTAACAACAAAAGGCAATATTTTGAAGTTCTTGATTCTCTATTTTTGTTTTGATTTAAGAAAAAAAATATATTACAAATGGATTTGGTTGATCCTCTACTAATCATTAAGTTTATGTAGTGCACATTTAAAAAGTGATGAACATTTCTAATTAAATTTATTTATTTCTAATTAAAAGTGATGATATTATGAAAGATTTGATGTGGGAAAGGGAGTGAGGGAGGGAAATGGTCCTCGGAAGAGATGAAGGGTAGAAGGGTGGATGGTAGGTAGTGGGAGTGTAAGAGGGAGGGATGGAGTGGGTCAGGTAAAGGGAAATTAACGAAGGAGGCAATGGGGGAGAGGGAAAGGGAGAGGGAAGGGGAGAAAGAGGAGAGATAAAGGGGAGGGAGTGGGGAAGAGGGAAAGGGAGAGGGAGAGGGAGGGGGACAAAGGGGAGAGACAAATGGGAGGGAGTGGGGAAGAGAGTGAGAGGAAGGAATGTGGGGGGAGAGGAGGAGGAGGTTGTGGAGGCAGAGGCGGAGGAGGTGGTGAGGAGAAGGATGTTGAGGAGGAGGGGGAGGAGGAGGAGGGGTCAGAGGTGTAGGTGGAGGAGGAGGAGGAGGAGGAGGGGAAGAGGAGGACGTCATGGAGGGGGGAGGAGTAGGAGGAGGGGGAGTGGCAGGAGGACGAGGAGGAGGAGGAGGAGGGGCCAAAGGCAGAGGCAGATGTGAAGGAGGAGGAGGGGGAGTCGGTGGATGTGGAGGAAGGGGGGAGGAGGAGGAGGAGGAGGCGGGGGGGAGGTAGATGCAGAGGATGAGGATGCAGAAGTGGAGGAGGAGGAGGAGGAGGGTGGAAGGTATAGGCAGAGGAGGGGGGAAGGTAGAGGCAGAGGAGGAGGACGGGGGAAGGGGAGGAGGGAGGGGGTGGTGAGGAGGTGGGGGAGAGGAGTACGAGGAGGAGGTGTGGGTGGAGGATGAGCAGGCAGAGGACGAGGTGGAGGAGGAGTGTTGTGTGTGGAGCATGATTGTTCAGAGGTCTTTGTTTCAGCCAGATGTATACCCTAGGAAGTTTGTACACCCCTCCCAGGGGGGCCAATCCCCCTCGGCTGGGGTCCGGGGGCCAGTGGTCCCCCGATAAGGGCTCAGGGGCAGTGCCCCTGAAGCTAAAAACAAATGTAAAATTTCCTTGTAAAAGTATAGTAATTTCTAGTCAATCTGGGTTGTTCATTAGGCGGATGATCTGATGGTAGAACTTATGTTTAGTTTAGGGTTTTTTTTCCCTAGAAGGCAACCCCTCTCTTTGAATGAGGGCATTGTATTTGAGGCTGTGTAATAGATGTGTATTCTGTGAGCGATAAATAGAGAGGTGAGACTGTGAGAGAAAACAGAGGATATTACAGCGGATCTGCTATAGGTTGTGTCTCTTCATTTTGCTGGATAATAGAAACGAAGGACTGGTTGTTCAGGGTGGACGTAGCCCAAAATGGGTGTACCACGTTTATCTGTGTCTCTCTTCTTTTATGCATTTTTTTCTATGTTTATATTTCTGCAATATTTTATGTGTTCTATTGCTCTGTAATATATAATTTTATAACAAGGAGTAGGAGTAGGAGAAGGAGGAGGGGGGGAGGGGAAGGTGGAGGAAGAGGAAAAGGAGGAGGAGGAGGAGGAGGGGATGGGAGGAGGAGGACGACGGAGGCAAAGGAGGGCAAGGAGGAGGAGTGGTTGCAGGTGGAGTCGCAGGAGGGGGAGGACACGGGTAAGCAGAGGAGGAGGAGGAGGAGGAGGAGGAGGAGGAGGGGGCAGAGGCAGAGGAGGATGAGGAGGAGTAGAAGGAGGAGAGGGGAAGGTGGAGGAGGAGGAGGAGAATAAGGCAAAAAGGGAGAGGTGGAGGAGGAGTAGGAGGAGGAGGAGGAGGAGGAGGAGAAGGAGGTGAAGGAGGAGGAGGTGAAGGAGGAGGAGGAGGAGGAGGCGGAGGCAGAGGGGGGGAGGTGGAGGAGGAGGAGGAGGGGAGGGGAGGAGGAGGAGGAGGGGAGGGGAGGAGGAGGAGGGGAGGGGGAGGAGGAGGAGGGGAGGGGAAGGAGGAGGGGGGGTGGCAAAGGAGATGATAGAGGTGGAGGGCAAGTAGGAGGGGGGAGGACACAGGTAAGCAGAGGAGGAGGAGGAGGGAGGAGGAGGAGGAGGAGGGGGCGGAGGTAGAGGAGGATGAGGAGGAGTAGAAGGAGGAGAGGGGAAGGTGGAGGAGGAGGAGGAGAAGAGGGCACAAAGGGGGAGGTGGATGAGGAGGAAGAGGAGGGGGGGAGGTGGAGGAGGAGGAGGAGGAGAAGGAGGCACAAGGTAGGATGCGGAGGAGGAGGAGGAGGAGGAGGAGGCAGTGGGGGGGAGGTATAAGCAGAGGAGGAGGAGGAGGAGAAGGAGGCATATGTGGAGGAAGGGGAGAAGAGGTAGATGGGGAGGAGGGGGAGAGGAGGAGGGGGGGGGGGAGAGTAGGAGGAGGAGGAGGAGGAAAGGTGGGGGAGGGGGAGTAGGACAAGGAGGGTGGGAGGAGGATGAGGAGGGCAAGGAGGTAGAGGAGGAGGTGGAGGGGGAGGAGGAGGGGCAGAGGGGGATGCAGAGGCAGAGGAGGAGGAGGAGGAGGACGCAGAGGATGGGGGATGATCTAGAAACACCAAGATTTGGTTTTACACTCCCATTATATATTTACACTAGATTTAATTTTGGTGTCAGGCCGATTGACATTCTTATTAGAGTCATAATTTATTGATGTCTTTTCCAACATGCATACAATGTGGTGTACTACATTTGTGCATTTCCTTCACCACTTTTGACCCTAGTTCCTTCTAGACTGGAATATAATTTTTGCCTCTTATCTACTTTAGTTATAATTATTAAGATCTCTATTTCCTCAAAGAACTTGTATGTTCTAAAATATGCATGTTCAATTAATTACACATATTTCTATTGAATATATGAATAATGACCTGGTAAGATTTAGTTCCCTATAATAGTGTATATTTTGAGCATTTTCTTACTAAGGGTGAATTACAAGACTCATCCAAAACCATATCAAAAATAAATTCCATCATTACTTGTAGATGCACCAATCATCACAATAATAAAATTGCATAGTCTCGTACTTCATACCAGGACCTGTCTTCCATGAGTAAAAATTTTCGAATTTGTTTTAGGATGGAACCCACTTAATTAACCATAAATTTATTTATGTCCATATATATACTTTTATTTGAAATATTTCTTGGTGTTGACCATGGTCTATGGAAATTGTACTTGTGATTTTATCTTTTTTGTTTTCCATTTACCTCATAACAGTTCAACATTTCTTCCCTTAAGATATCTTATAAGTATCATCTACATTCTAGTTAAGGTATGTCCTTGCATAGCAATCATGCGACTCATAACTTTAATTTTAATATGAGTAAAGTAATACGGTGATAGTATGGCAGAAGAGACCTATCGGTACAAAATTAAACATAGTATTCATCTTTCTTTATTCCCCATTACTCTTTTCAACACTGCCATGTCTATTTATCTCGCATGATGACCACATCCCTAGAATTTGTCATCCAAAATTTTAATCCAATAATCATACACTACAATTTGTTCATTTATCAAATTCGAGTATGAACAAGGTCTATCATTTAAATTGTTTTAAACCACTTTTACCACATGGATCATGGTATAGAGTCCTTGTGCCCTCCTAAGAGAATTTAACGATAACTTAAGTTTTGGGGAACATGTAATGAAATAAAAAATTTACCTTCTACATAATTTACAACACTTAATAATTAGGAAAAATAGAACAGTGACCAATTTTCCATTTATACTTATGGAAATTAATTAACAGGTTAATTTTTGTTATTTCATGTATTACTCTTAACTCTACCACAAAATGTAGCCACACCGGATAGTGTATAAAGTCAACAAATATCACAAAATTTACTGGATGCATCCTATCTCCTAGCTCATTCAAGGATATCATTCCGCAGATGCACATGATCAAACATTATGAACATTCCATTGTGAATGGAGAAAATTTCATGTCTCCGGATACACTGTATTGTATGCTAATCTGACCAAAACATTTCACCATTTTTTTCATTGTGTGTTCAGATGATTACGTTAATTTTTAATTTACTTCAATTAGCATCCTTCCTCAATTCATTATTTAAATTGGGTGGACAATGTCTTTCGCAATTCAACAAATTAAAAAAAATCCTCAACAGAACAAATTTCCCAATCCCCGAAACCGAGTACGATAATTTTAACCTAATTACAAATGGATTTCGGTCAACCTCCTTCCTCATTTAACATTAGAAAACCCTCAATCCTCTTCACCCAAGCCTAGTACAATAATTTTGAAGCATAATTTAAAAGAGGGATGGAAGGCTAGCATATGTGGTGATTATGTAACTGCAGATCCTTTTCCTATCTCCCATATGATGCACTAGAATAGATTTAGCAAAAAAATAATTGGTCACCCCTCTGAAATTACTCCATAAATTGCCATTGTTTCTATTTGTGACTAAGAATGAAGAGAATAGTTATGAAATCAAGGAGAGTTGGCAAGAATTTACAGTGATGTGAACTAGTATACCTTAAACCATACTTGAAAGACCAAACAGAAAAATCATGCAAATTTCCTCATATGAGCAAGCCATCATAGAAGAAGGATATGCGAGAGTCATCATTGTGAACATAGCCAACATTTTCCTGAGACTCTTATGGATTGTGAGTCTGCACACATGACTCAGCCTTGCCGATTAGGATGCCAAATTTTTTACAACACCTCACTCTCCTCTTTCAAGATATAAATTTTTACAATGGTGTCCTTAGGGACGTTTCTCGCCTCCCTTACTAAACGAATGCAACACCTTGCAATATCTCCCTCTATGGAAGGATTCAAATGAAATCTAAAGGAAAATACATCCAATATAGTTTTAGCACCGAAGAGGATGAAATTTGATACCAACGTATGGGTAGGAGGAGT
Source organism: Pinus tabuliformis (assembly GCA_031772625.1). Lineage (NCBI taxonomy): Eukaryota > Viridiplantae > Streptophyta > Pinopsida > Pinales > Pinaceae > Pinus > Pinus tabuliformis. The sequence continues at coordinate 548,528,866 of CM062807.1, forward strand.
ATTTATATCAAAGAACTGCTAATCAAACAGACATTGTGTAACCTCCATGCAAGGAGAAATTCAGACAGGAGAAGATAAGATGAGCAAGGTTTTCTCAGTGTGACTTGTCTATGTGCAAGTAATGATAAGTGTTATACAAATTACATTAGAAGACAGTAGAATAACCAATCACAACAAGTTTCCATTTGCTTTCTAGAAGTCTGGTAGCTTCACTCGCTTGTCTACCTAAGGGATAACTGTCCTTCACCTAAACAACACCTCGGCTTCTTATTACATTGTCACCCAGAAAGAAACTCATAATTTCCTAAGACCTTTACAAGTATTAGGATTACTTGAGGTGAATAAGGTTATTGTTTTCAAGATGGAATGCTATTTCAACGCTTTAAGGTATTAAAGACACTCTTATCCTTATTTGAGCAGTGAAAGATAACAATTCGATACTTCATCATGGAATGTCCAACCAAGTCTCTTTTTCTTAGATGAGGTGGATACTCACATTGTTCTCCTCGAAACCAAGGTAGGATAACCATTATCCCACACCAAATTCCTTTGAACACCTCCAGATCAGCGAATAGGGCCAACAAAAAGGCATTATTGGGGACTGAAAGGGAAACAACAACCCTTAATGGGATTTTATCCAACAACCTAGTTGGGAAGGTGTCTCTTTAGCTTTAAATATACCAAGAAAACAATCTACTTCTAAAAGCTACCAAAACCTAACGTCATTTCTCATAGTAAACTATTATAGTGTCGGTGTAGACAAACACAATCACTTAACCCATGATTACTTAAAGGCAAGTAGGTGGAAGTGATTTTATCCATGTTGTGATTCTATTACCCGAAAATTAGATTTGATGTATTTGGAATGTTTTTATTTGTATTTAGTAGCAAAGGAACGTTTGGCTTCATTAACAAACTCTTTTGACAGTTTATTTTAGTATCATTCATTGTCTTGATATTTTTTCATGGTCGTGATTTATCACTACCACTTCTAACTACTTTTGTAACTTTAGAGAATGTTCATTTCATGTTTAAGAAATAAGCTTGAGGCTAAGTTTCTCTAAAATTGAGAAGTACTCACTGCGGATAAAAACAAATGATCATTTCAAATACATCAAAAAGAAGGTTTACAACACCTAGGAATTGATATCCGTATCATTTATATGGTAGATTAGGTCTCGACTTCCCTATTGACAGTCCTTATAAATCAAAACTTGAAATCACCATATTTGCTTCATGCCTATTCGTGGTTCTAGCATTGCACCATATGTCCAAGAATTTAAACATATGGGCATTCTTAACTTGGTAGGAAAGGTTCCGAGCATCTAAAATGGCATCACCGAAACGATGCAATTCTTATGGTGTGCCTTTTACACTACACTTTTGTAGGGCTTCTCAGCGCTTGAGCTAGCGACCAGAAATGCATCTTGCACTCATTAAGACAATTGAGGATATTATGTTAAGCATACAAGATATTTAAGTCATATTAATCACATTAAGTAGTTGGTTCACTTTAGGTGATGGCAAGATTTGGAAATTATTGCATGGATGTGGCTTGACAACATTCACTCCCTGCAAACTTATTAAAATTTCCTTTGAAATTTCAGTTTGATTTCAATCATAATTTATGATTTTATACTTATTTCGGGACCATGTATTTGCATAAATATTCAAAATTACAATTGTTCATTAGCCCAATGTATGGTTCAATCAGTCATACTTTCTTGTTCTAAAATATCGAAGTTCATTGCAAGTTAGTAGTAGCAATTATTGGGGTTATATTTATAAAAATATCTTAACAAATTCCTAAAATAAATTCCATCTATTGTCTTTAATTTTAGAACATTCCAATTTACCATGATTCTCCTTTCTACTTTGTTTCCAAAAAAAAGTTTCAATATTTGAGTTATGTGGAGTATTGTAGCTTACTCTTTTAAATGCTCACCTATTTTACTTCTTGGCCATGTTTATCTCTCTAGAGACACTTTAGGTCCCTAAATACTTATTTGTGTGAAAAATATAGTAGGTACCAATATAATTTTCTTATTTTTTCTTGGGAACAAATAGATAGGAATTTATAATTTTTACAAAACCTTTACTTTTTGGAAACTTATTAAGTGTACATATATTAATGTCTATAGACTTATGCTATAAGTCTCCTCATTTTGACAATCTTATTATGTCTAAAACTAATGAAATTAAAGCATGAGTGTGTAGACTATGTTCTATGCATACACAAGGAATATGTTGGGCTAGAGTCTATGTGTAATAGGGTATATCCTATTACTATGCACAAGGTGGGGCAGAATCTAGCATTTAGCTCTGCATATGTTTGTCATAGTTTTTTTCTTTTTTTCTTTAGCATAAAGGTGTTATAGGAAGAATGCAAACCACCAAGCCTATTGAACTTCCTAATTTAGGACCTAAAGCTCATTCATACCCTACAAAGTTGGGTTGTATCTGAGGCCACAATACTTGAACATAGAGCTCCAATACCATTTTCCACATACCTCCTTGATCCAATATAAAAACCCCAAATTTTGTTCCTTCACTAAATTTAACTTGGCTTAAACTTATATGCAATAGTTGTCATATCCATCCATATAGAATCATCTGATAGACAAAGTTAATACCGGCAATTCTACACATGCATACATCACATCATAGTGGAAGTCATCAATCATGATCATTCAAGATCTTACAGTCAAGCTCCGTTGCTCTGAGGATTTAACACAAGGATTAATGGAGACATTATCATAAATACACTGTAGTTAACTTTTCGATATAACATGTTCGTAGTCCTATTGGCATATGTTATGCAATACTAACCATAGTCAATAAATAGTTAAGATGACCTTTAGTAGATGAAATTCATAGTGAAAAAGGCCTAGCATGGATAACCTGAACCACCAGCTCTATGATGGTAACCTTAAAACGTAAGTATTCATCCTACCTAGTTGTTTCATGCATCATTATTCAATTATCTTTCTACACAAAGATCACACATGCTGTTATACACATATGCTAAGAGAATTCGATAATATACAAGGTAAGGAACAACATACAACAAATCCCATGCAATGGAATTATATAAGAAATTGAAATAATGTCACATGGGAAACCAAGCACTGCCACCCAACCTAGAACTGACTGCTTCCAGTTCACCCCTGAGCCGAGAGTTCTTTTCATTGATCAACTGCCTCATGTTGATCTCTTACATGGGTATTTAATACCCTCTTTCATGGTATGGTTTCCATTAGTGCCATTATGCTTTTATGGATCTTTCTATCCATTTTCCTACGCTTTTCTTAGAAAAGCTCGACTTTATCTCCCGCGAGGATTTTGCTCATCAAAACTTGCCTTTTCCCAGGCAAGGTTTTTATGCTTTTTCTTAACTTAGCATATTTCTCCAGCTAAGTAGTTTAATGGATATTTATCTCCAAATCTATTAATCTCATCTATATATGGATGTAGAAGTCTTATTATGAATATTATGGATTCCCATTCACCAATGGGATTTGGCAAGAATCTCCTCTCTTGGTGTCTTGCTTTTCTAAGTGATTAATTATTTTATCTATTTGATAAAGTATTTACTTTTCTTGTTACATGTTAGACCTACTTTTTCTCATCTTAGGTTAGCAAAGTTTTACATACAAGGGAGGGGTGTTACATATATGCAATTTTAAACAACACAGAAAATACAAATTTAAATAAGCAAACATACAATTTTAGAATTTTTAAATATGAAACACAATACAAATTCAAATAGAAAAACACATAATATATAGTTCCAAGTTGTAACGAACCTCCTTATCCTACCCTGGAATTTAGCTGCTAAGCTCCCATTCTGTAAAGTTTCTTTATTTTTTCTATATTTAATCGTTAAGATGCAATACTACCAAGGGTATCTTTAGCCTGCCCTTAGACCATCATTAGTAATTCTATAACAAACTCCATAATTGTTATCAATTTAATAATAGAGTGGCTCTGGTATCATCTTTTAACCTTATTGTCAAGGCTTATGTGTGAGATTTCTAGTAAATGTGATTTAGTAGATGAAGATGGAACTAACCATAACATGCAACCTATAATAATTTCCTTACCTACATCAATGTTATTAATTAAACTCTACTATCATGTTCATCGATCATTATTATACGTCTTGTTTCCATCATTCATAAATAATTGGGTAATTAAATACAAATCTTAATTCAGAGATTATATAGGTAACATATCTCATACACACACTAGGTACTGGCAGAAACCCGCTGACATTAAAGTCAATTTCAGTGGATATCTTACATACCCATACATTCATAACTAAAAATATGTACCATTAATTCCTTATACTACATGCACGAGCATCTAATTTCATAATGCACGACATAGACCATGGTGAAACCTTGTTAATACTATGGGGGACACTCCTCCATAATTTTTCCATATGCATGAACATTTGCAAAACACTAAAGATGCTACTCTTTCTTACCACTACAAGCACAGTAAGTTAAGCGGGGTGGATGAAAGGATTGATTTAATTATTGATCGTCCACCATCTTCCCATGACATGTCGAGTGGCTTGAACATCAATTAAGTAGGGTGTCTCCATAACCCATTGTCCTTGGTGTGTTGAACTTATCAAAAATTTCATCATCAGGCTATCTTGCCCTATAGACAAAAATGAACACTTGAATGCAGCAAGAACTGTAATATAGAACACCTGTGAGCACGTCATCCTCCAGTGCATGTGTACATAGATGATGTATCACAAACAAAGAATATTATTTAAGGAATTTTCTTGATCTTTCTTTAAACCGACATTGAAATGGTAATTACGCGTAGGGAGGGTATGATGATGAGGGGATTTTTTCCTTATGTGTGATTATTCCTATTCTAGAAACGACTCTAGATTTATGAATAAAAAAGCAGAATCAGTGGGATAACAATCCACTATTTTTTTTTTAAGGCATGTCACCAAATGGGCCTTATCCTATGAACGCTTTTTTAACAATCACCTTAAGTTCAATAGATAAGGCAACAGAAGAGGGCAGCGTTATCGATTGGAAATGGAGACAGATGAATTTCCTCAGTTAATCAATTTGAAAATTAAGTTTGTGGTTTAAATCCAACATCTTATGCTTTAATTCCAGCATTTAACATTTTTTTTTGTTTTATACCTCGATTTACATGTTCTTAGGTATTACCCCACTGAGGCTCCCTCCTTCATCCGCTAATTGCCTCAACCAAGGGATAGGTATAGTGAATTCCAATAACAACTATAAGGGTTTCAAACCATCTTCATGAGTTTGGGTAGGAACAATGAAACATTTCAACAAATATGATCCCAATATGTATTTATCCAAAAGAAAAAATATCTAATGAGTGAATTCTCTTGGCAGAGTTGATTTTCTTTTTACAATAGTTAAGAAAATAACAACAGATATAGCTACCACTACAATTGAGGGACTTGAGGAAATATCCTCAAGTATTAATTTTTACAAGTTTCCTACAATATTCTTCGGTTTCATGGATCCTACCATCTCGAATTATTCCAATTCTCTAAGATCTGTATGACAAGGTCGGAGTCGCACAAAATGTGGAGAGTCTCTATGTACTTTGTCAATGTCTCTATGGCGTATCGTATATCTATGTAACGTGGAGACAAGTAGGAGTCCCCATGTGAATTCTATGGACTCGACGCCATATGATTTATTTGGCATCGTTCATGGCCATGTAGATATGGCACGTATATTTGTTAATCTATTCTATAGTTCACAAGCACAAGCTAATACACTCATCTATTGTCACTAGTACAGGAAGCTCCTTGTTGCTCAAGTATTAATGCATTGTCCTAAGCGACACTTGTGATTTACCTTTCTAAATAATCTATCAAGGAACTTGATATTAAACAATCAAGATAAAAATATTCATGGCTTCTACTATATTCAATGAGACCACAGAATGGATGACTAGTCATATCAACAAAAAGGGATTCAGTGTCTAGACTAAATGATATTCCAGGTATCTCTCCGAAGAAATCAAATTCCAAAATCAAGTTATTGTACCCAACATTTTCTTCATGCCTCCATGGACATCGTAAATTTAGATATTCAAATCAACACTAGAACTAGTATATGTTAATGTTGATTTGGTTGTTAGGATTTCACTTTTAGTTGTAATCTGTAAACTGAAAATATATACATTCATATGAAAATTAATTCTAATAACTAAAGCATCTTTTCATATATGAACATGAGAAAACGTATTAAACAAAGAGCTTATATGAACACATGGAGCACAAAATGTTATTTGCTGGCTACATCCATAACACACTTGGTTGAGTTGACTCGTGATATTTTGTAACTATTTGACTCGTGGTATTGTGTAATTTAGATAGGATGAAGGTTAGGTTAAAAGGAAAAACTTCTAAATCATTTAATCTATCCATTTATGCAATTTTAAACACAATTTGTTACACGCTTTGAAGAGAAATATAGAAGTTTCCTCTCCTCAGTAAAATACCCCATTTTGCCATACAAAAATCCATCATTTTACACAACCCTAGTTCAACCTTATCTTCAATTTCAATATAATAGATATATATATCATAACATATATATTCGATAACATATATGTGTGTGTGTGTCTGTTATTACTTCAACACCCACCTCCAATAAATCATTTTAAAATTTAATTTCAACAATTATGACTTATAATACCTTAAGACACTACTATAGAACTCATTGTAATAGAACCTAATAACAACTCATTTATATCTTATAGAGGTGGATTGACCCATAGGCCAAAAGGTTTGAACTTAGAGCTCCAATACCATTTCTCACATACCCCTTGGGCACCACACCACTAACTAACTACTTTGCTTTAGTTCATCCATGATGTGGACCTTTAGGTTACATTAACGGACTTATTTACTACAGCACAAATAAACCCTTCAACATTTATTGTGCATACATTACTACTCAGAGGGAAGAATCAATCATGGTCATTTAACATGATGAGATTATGCATTCATAATTTCAATACTTGGATGACTTCATACAAGTATTAATGGAATTGTTAGCATAAATACACTATTTCTAGCATTGCCATATGTCATTGTCATAATCCTACAAGCATAGTTGAAAGAATACTGACATATATCTTATGCTATATGAGCCTCGGTAGATGAAATTCACTCGATAAAGCATAATGCATAGCATAGATAACCTGAACCATAAGTTATACATTTTCAAGCCTTAGACCTTATATATATATATATATATATATATATATATATATATATATATATATATATATATATATATATATATATATATATATATATAGTATCTCAAGCATAACTATTCACCATCTTAAACACTGAGATAGCACATAAGTTTTAAGATGTGACAACATAAAAATTATTGCATAAAGGCCACATATTATGTTCCTTCACTAAATTTAACTTGGCTTACATTTATGTACAATAATTGTCACATGTATTCATATATAATCATCTCATAGCAAGGAAAAATCAAGGAAATTCTCTCATATGCTAAATAAATTGACAACATAAACAGTAAGGAGTGAATGTGCAGGACATCCCATGGAAACTAGATTATCTAAAAGAAAGTCACTAGGAAATCCGATCACTACCGAACAACCTAGAATTGTCTTCTTCCAGTTCACCCTTGAGCTGATATTTCTTGCCAGAGATCAACTGCCTCGTGTTGATCACTTCAATGGGATTTTAGTAGCTCTTTCATGATATGGTTTCCATTAGCAGCATCCCGCTTTTATGGATCTTTTTATCCATTTTCCTAGGTTTTTCCCAGAAAAGCTCACCTTTCTCTCCTGCGAGGCTCTTCCTCATAAAATCTGGCCTTTCTCTCCCACATGACTTTTATGTTTTTCTTAAATTAGCATATTTTTCCAGATAACTAGGTTAATGGATATTTATCTCCAATCCATTAAGCTTATCTAGAATTGGATGTAGAAGTCTTATCATGAAGCAATTATCCCTTCCCATTCACCAATGGGATTTTGCAAGAATATCATCTCCTGGTGTCTCAGTTTTCCAAGTGATTAAATTATTTTATTTAATAATAAAGTATTTACTTTCCTTGTTACTCATGAGACCTAGGTTTTATTAACATAGGTTAGCAAAGTTTTACATACAATGGAGGAGTGTTACATTATTATTATATATTAATGATAATAATAATTTACATATGCTAACTTTAACATTAAATATATGCAAAAAATGTTTAAATTTCGTCAATGCTAAGGTGTAAACTATATATATATCCTCTACCATTGCAAAATGTACATTTTAGAGAAATTCTAATTAATTATTACAAGAAGACATAATCACTTTTTCTATATGTGTTAATGATTGAATCTTTGTAATATAGAATGGACTACTATGGCATCACTAAAGTCATTGCAAATTTACATTATAGTATTATTATCCATAATTGTTGCAAAGTTATGGAGCTTGTATATTTTTAAAATAATTATTTGGTTGTGTAGTTGGCTTAAGTTTTTCTTAACTAGAATTGGTGACATAATATGATACCATCGTTTCCTTACTAAATGTTCATATCTATTTTTCTAAGGAAAATATGTATCAAAATCTTGGTAAACATATGGAAATTGGGTGTCGAAGGAGTTTAGCTCAAGCAGTAGAGGCACATATTGTCTTTCTAGCTGTGGTGGATTCAAATATGTGGAGACATGCTATACTTGGTGAAAATTTTGAAAGAAAGTTGTATAAAGGAGTTCTATTGGGTTGTCCCATTACTCTTTGGTTGAAAAAAAAGAACATTAAAATTGGGTCAAATGATCTTAGCTCAAGTAGTTAGATGAAGATTTGATTTCTCTAGTAGATTGCCTTCAATTCTCCAGAGGCATGTTCTACTTGGTTTGCTGGTAGAATTTTTGAAATAGTTATATCTTGTGTAATAGTCTAAGCTAATGTTTCAACGTTACTGATTCTCTAATTTTATTTTTTTTGAAGATAAAAGAGAAATCTTAGAAGTGGATTTGGCTGGTCATCTAGTGATCATTATTTTATGCAGTGCACAAAAAACATATGAAAATTTATGATGTAATTTATTTTCCACTTGTTATGATTTATGATTATAGTAAGGAATTAGAAGTTATTCAGGTAGACATGACATTTCATGGTGTCATATGATCTCAAGAAAAAATGGATATGAAAAGTGGGTCAAATGATCCTAGTTCAAGTAAATAGGTGAATAATTTTTTCCTCAAGTTCAGTCCCTTCAATTCTCTGGAGACACGTTCTAATTACTTTGATAGTAGAATTTTTGAAATAGTTATGTCTTGTCTAACAACAAAAGACAATATTTCGAAGTTCTTGATTCTCTATTTTTGTTTTGGTTTAAGAAAAAAAAATATTACAAGTGGATTTGGTTGATCCTCTACTAATCATTAAGTTTATGTAGTGCACATTTAAAAAGAGTTGATCATTTCTAATTACATTTATTTTTCACTTGCCGTGATTTATGATTATAGTAAGAAATTTGAAGTTGTTGAAGTAAATATTGGATTTGGTTGATCCTCTACTAATCATTAAGTTTAGGTAGTGCACATTTAAAAAGAGATGAACATTTCTAATTACATTTATTTTTCACTTTCTGTGATTTATGGTTATAGTAAGAAATTTGAAGTTGTTGAATTAAATATTGAAGGAGAGTTTTTAGTGTCATGAATCTTAGAAAATCATATAAAATAGCGAGGAAAATCCTTTTATTTACCAATCTTTTTGTGCAGTTGTGTTTAAATCCTTCCATCACCCCAATGGAATTTGTGTATGTATGTGCTACGAAATATTTTGAAAAAATATTACTTTGATATTCTAATCCTTTACACTATATAGACCAAAAGAAAAAGTGAAAACAATATAGACATGCACAAGTAATAGTCTAAGCTAATGTTTCAATGTTACCGATTCTCTAATTTTTTTTTATTTAAGAAAGAGAAAAGAAAAATCTTACAAGTGGATTTGGTTGGTCATCTAGTGATGATTAAGTTTATGCGATGCATAAAAAAAACATATGAACATTTATAATATAATTTATTTTCCGCTTGCTATGATTTATGATTATAGTAAGGAATTAGAAGTTATTCAGGTAGACATGACATTTCTTGGTGTCATATGAATCTCAAGAAAAAAAGGATATGAAAAGTGGGTCAAATGATCCTAGCTCAAGTAGTTAGGTGAATAATTTTTTCCTCAAGCTCAGTCCCTTCAATTCTCTGGAGACACGTTCTAATTACTTTGACTATAGAATTTTTGAAATAGTTATGTCTTGTGTAACAACAAAACACACAATTTTGAAGTTCTTGATTCTTTATTTTTGTTTTGGTTTAAGAAAAAAAAATATTACAACTGGATTTGGTTGATCCTCTACTGATCATTATGTTTATGTAGTGCACATTTAAAAAGAGATGAACATTTATAATCACATTTATTTTTCACTTGTTGTGATTTATGATTATAGTAAGAAATTTGAAGTTGTTGAAGTAAATATTGAAGGAGAGTTTTTAGTGTCATATGAATCTGGAAAATCATATAAATAGCAAGGAAAATCCTTTTATTTACTAATATTTTTTTGTTTTTCGATAGTTTGTTTCGAAATTTTCATGTAATCTTATCCATATGTTATGTGTACCAATCTCACTTACATTTTTATTTTCTCAGTTTTGCTGTAAAAATCTGATACTAGCTACGTCCATGAATATGAGTGACTTACATGTTTGAGTGTATAAATGGGACGTTGTAAACTTAGGCACTTCTTGCTTTTGTCACAAACTATTCTCGAGTGCAGCTTTTAAGAGCGTCAAAGCCCTGTGGCCAAGAAAAAATGTACTTCTCCGTTCACATTGCAATTTAATTTAATAGCAACCGTTTAGGGTAAAGAAATAATCATATTCAGAACTGCTGATAGGGTTTAATATATAGAAATAAGTCAATTAAGTTAACATTCGTACAATTATATTGCCCATAAAAAGTCCATAATCTGAGAACGACTTACCTGTTAAACAAGGATCGAAGAAGTTCTACATTTTGAATTGTTAGGTGGGTGGATATACCGACAGTCATCTAAACAATGAATTTACTTGTAAACATCTTTCCTTCTTGTAGTTTCCTTAGCGACAGAATGTTAAACAAAACCATGGATTGTCAAAGAAAATCAAGTGTCTCCATGGATTGTCTCAAATTAATTAACACGTAGTTGCTTATGATAAACCATTTCAAATGTAAAGCGGTCATATATTTGTCATGGAAGTAGCTGAAACGTTTTGGATTTTTTTGGGAGATAATATGTCTTTTTAACGAAGAATTATATAGACGTCGATATACAAACACACGTGTTAAATGCTAAGATTTTCAACCAGAAAATATTGTGTCCACCGCAAAGTTATATAAAAGAAAGTAACAAAATTATATACATAATAACTATGAATTATGCAGATTTTTAAAACATTTTACAAATTAGTTTATTTTAGGTTAAACGTTTTATACAATAAATATTTAATTCGTGATGATATATTAGGGATGATATTTTAAAATGAGTGTTTTGTAATATTACAAAGACAATGATAATTGTTTTTAAATATATTATCGTTTGTGTCTTTTAATTTTAATTTTTAATGTGTTTTAATGTTTTATATATTACAGATATTTTATTAAACGAATTATTTTATTCATTATTGAGTATACTATTACATAATATTTTCATTATATTATATATTTTATTTTTTAACATTTAGAATTCGAAAACCATTAAAATATATTTATTTTTTGGGAGTATGTGTTACGTTATTAGTATTTGCTTAATATTTATATAAATATTCTAATATTATTAAAAAAATGAATTTAACTAAATAATAATTATAATATAAAATTAAATATATTGTCAAACTATATTCATTTATTTTACAAAAGAGCCTTATAAGTGATGACATATTTGTTTATTAGATTTGTGAACTTTATTTAATGTAATAATATAATGTTTTTTTTTAAACATTATTTGAGTATAATAGTATAATGTGTTGTAGATATTATGAAAGATTTTATGTGGAAAAGGGAGTGAGGGAGGAAAATGGTGGTGGGAAGAGATGAAGGGTAGAAGGGTGGATGGCAGGTAGTGAGTGTAAGAGGGAGGGATGGAGTGGGTTGGGTAGAGGGAAATTAATGAAGGAGGCAATGGGGGAGAGGGAAAGGGAGAGGGAGGCGGAGAAAGGGGAGAGACAAGGGGGAGGGAGTGGGGAAGAGAGTGAGAGGAAGGAAGGTGGGGTGATTTGTGTACAGGAGGAGGAGGATGCAATGGTGAAGAGGCATAGGTGGGAGGGGAGGAGGCAGCATGGTTGGAGGCGGAGGTAGAGGAGGTGGAGCAAGAGGGGTGGGAGGAGGCAGCAGGGGAGGGGAAGGGAGGGGGGCGGGGGTAGGCAGAGGGGGTTGTGGAGGTGGTGAAAACGGAGGAGGAGGAAGAGGAGGAGACAATGAGGGAGGCAAGTGGAAAAGGGGAGGAGGGGGAGGTAGAGGTGGGGACAGAGGTCGAGGGGTAGGAAGAGGAGGAGGAGGAGGGGGGTCAAAGGCAGATGTGGAGGAGGAGGCAGAGGAAGAGGAGGAGAAGCAGGGGGAGGTAGAGGAAGAGGAGGAGAAGCAGGGGGAGGCAGAGGTGGGGACGGAGGTGGAGGGGCAGGAGGAGGAGGAGGAGGAGGGGGCAAAGGCAGATGTGGAGGAGGAGGCAGAGGGAGAGGAGGAGGAGGAGGGGGAGGCAGGGAGGTAGAGTCCTCTTCCTCGTCCCGTCCTCCTCCTCCTTCGCCTCTACCTCCCTCCCCCCTCCTCCTCCTCCTTTGCCTCTACCTCCCCACCCCCCCGCCCCCCTCCTCCTCCTTCGCCTCTGCCTCCCCACACCGCCCCCGCCCCCCCCCCCCCCCCCCCCCCCCCAACACCACCACCTCCTCCTCCTCCTCCACCACCTCACCCTCCAACTCCCCCTTGTCCCACTCCTTCTCCTCTTGCTACTCCTCTACCTCCACGCCCTCCTCGTTCTCCCCCTCTCCTCCTCCTCCACCTCTACCTACCACCAACCCCCTCTTCCTCCTCCTCCTCCTCATTTTCCTCCTCCTCCTCCTCCTTTTCCTCCTCCTCCGCCTCGTCTGCCTCTCATCACTCCTCCTCCTCTGCTACGTATAAATGCATTGATCATTATTCCCTTATCACTTTCCTCAAAAAGTATAGTTGTAAGATCTTCAATCATCCTACTGTAAGTACATTTGTGAAAGGTTCCTCTCTATGAGATATTAAAACAACCCCATATGTATCACGATGGATATGTACATTAATGTTGTGGAGTTTTGGGTTGCAATCTCTAAGTTACAAATTTCTACACATCTGCATTTGATTGAACCTTTGAGAATGTTCTCTTAAGCTTAATATTGTCTTTCTGCTATTGATCAAGAAGTACCAAGAGTTGGCTTTACACTCCCATTATGTATTTACACTAGATTTAATTTTGGTGTCAATCCCATTAACCTTCTTATTAGAGTCATAATTTATTGATGTCTTTTCCAACATGCATACAATGAGGTGTACTGCATTTGTGCATTTCCTTCACCAATTCTGACCCTAGTTCCATCTAGATTGGAATATAATTTGTGCCTCTTATCTACTTTAGTTATAACTATTAAGATTTTTATTTCCTCAAGGAAACCTGTAGGTTCCAAAATATGCATGTTCAATTAATTACACATATTTCTATTGAATATATGAATAATAACCTGGTAAGGTTTAGGTCCCTCCAATAGTTTGTATTTGGAGCATTTTCCTACTAAGGGTGAATTAAATGACTCATCCAAAACCATGTCAAAAATGAATTGGATCATTACATGTACATGCACCAATCATCACAATAATAAAATTACATAGTCTCATACTTCATACCAAGACTTGTCTTTCATGAGTAAAATTTTTAGAATTTGTTTTAGGCTGGAACCCACTTAATTAACCATCAATGTCTTTATGTCCATATATATACTTTTATTTGAAATCTTTCTTTGTGTTGTCCATGATCTATGGAAATTGTACTTGTCATTTTATCTTTTCCATTTTCCATTTACCTCATAAGAGTTCAACATTTCTTCTATTAATATCTCTTATAAGTATCATCTACATTCTAGTTAAGGTATGTCCTTGCATGGAAATCATGAAACTCATCATTTTAATCTTAATATGAGTAAAGTAATATGTTGATAGTATGGTAGAAGAGACCTATTGGTACAAAATTACACATAGTATTCAACTTTCTTTATTCCCCATTACTCTTTTCAACACTCCCATGTCTATCTATTCCCCATGATGACCACATCACTAGAATTTCTCATCCAAACTTTGAATCCAATAATCGTACACTACAATTTGTTCATTAATCAAGTTCAAATATGAGCAAGGCCTATCATGTAAAGTATTTTGAACCACTTTTACCTCATGGCTCATGGTATATAGTCTTTGTGCCCTCATAAGAGAATTTAACGATAACTTAAGTTTCAGGGAACATATAATGAAATAAAAAATTCACCATCTACATAATTTACAACACTTAATAATTAGGAAAAATATAATAGTGACCAATTTTGCATTTCTACTAATGGAATTTAATTAACATGTGAATTGTTGTTATTTCGTGTATTACTTTTAATTCTACCACAAAATGTAGCCACAACGGATAGTGTATAAAGTGAGCAACTCTCACAAAATTTAATGGATGCATCTATTCCATAGATGCACATCACCAAAAATTCCAAGATTTCCATTATGAGTGGAGAAAATTTCATGTTTCAGGGAACATATAATGAAATAAAAAATTCACCATCTACATAATTTACAACACTTAATAATTAGGAAAAATATAATAGTGACCAATTTTGCATTTCTACTAATGGAATTTAATTAACATGTGAATTGTTGTTATTTCGTGTATTACTTTTAATTCTACCACAAAATGTAGCCACAACAGATAGTGTATAAAGTCAACAACTCTCACAAAATTTAATGGATGCATCTATTCCACAGATGCACATCACCAAAAATTTCAAGAATTCCATTATGAGTGGAGAAAATTTCATGTCTCCAGATACATCATATTGTATTGCTAATTTGACCAAAACATTTCACTATTTCCTTTTCATTGGGTGTTCAGACGGTTAAGTTAATTTTGAATTGACTTCGATTAATGTCCTTCCTCAATTCATTATTTAAATTAGGTGGCTATGTCTTCGAGAATTCAACAAATTAATAAAAATCCTTAATAGACCAAATTTCCCAATCGTCCAAACCTAGTACAATAATTTTAACCTAATTACAAATGGATTTCGGTGAAACTCCTTCCTCAATTCATTATTTAAATTTAAATAGGGCAGGAAACATCTTCAGCAATTAACATTAGAAAGCCCTCAATCGTCTTCGCCCAAATCATGTACAATAATATTGAAGAATATTTTAAAAGAGGGATAGAAGGTTGGCTTATGCGGTGATTATGTAATTAAAGATGCTTATCATGTCTCCCATATGATGCACCAGAATGGCTTCAGGAAAAAAATCATTGGTCATACCCCTCAAATTAATTCATAAGTTGTCATGGTTTCTCGCTGTGGCTAAGAATGAGGAGAATATTTATGAAAGCAAGGAGAGTTGGAAACAATTTAAAGTGAAGTGAGCCAATATACCTTAAACCATACTAGAAACACCAAACAGAAAAATCATGGGAATTTCCTCATATGAGAAAGCCATCATAGAAAAGGCTATGCGAGAGTCACCATTGTGAGCATAGACAACATTTTCGTTGAGCCTCTTCTAGATTGTGAGTCTCCACATGTGACTCAACCTTGCCCATTAGGACTCCAGATGTTTGACAATGCCCCGCTCTCCTCTTTTGAGATAGGAATTTTTGTGATGATGGCCTCAGGGACATTTCTCAGCCTCCCTTACTAAACGACTGCAAAACCCTGCGATATCTTGCTCTATGGAAGAATTCGAAGGAAATTTACAAAATACTACCTCCAATACGGTTTTAGCACTGAACATGATGAAATTTGATGTACCAATGTATGGGTAGGAGGAGTATTTATATCAAAGAACTGCTAATCGAACAGACACCATGTAACCTCCACACAAGGAGAAAATAAGACATGAGAAGATAAGATAAGTGATATTTTCCCAGTGTGACTTGTCTATGTGCAAGTAAGGATAAGTGTTATCCAAATTACATGAGAAGGCACGATAATAACCACTCACAACAAGTTGCCTTTCTCTTTCTACAAGTCTGGTAGCTTCACTTGCTTGCCTACCTTTGGGATAGTTGTCAATGGCCTGAAGAACACCTCAAATTCTTATTACTTTTTCAACCAAAAAGAAACTAGTAACTTCATAATACATTTACTAGTATTAGGATTACTTGAGATGAATAAGGTTATTATTTTAAGGATGGAATGCAATTTGAATGCTTTAAGGTATTAAAGACACTATTTATCCTTATTTGAGAAGTGAGTGATAACAATTTGATACTTTGGCATGGCATGTCCAAACAAGTTTCTTTTTCTCAAATAAGGTAGATATTGACATTTTTCTCCTTGACACCAATATAGGATAACCATTATCCCGCACCAAATTATTTTAGGCACCTCCAGATCGGCAAATAGGGCCAAGAAAAAGGTGGTATTGGGGACTGAAAGGGAAACAACAGCCCTTAATGGGATTTTATCCATCAACCTACTTGGGAAGGTGTCTATTTAGATTTAAATGTACCAATAAAAATAACAATTCCTAAAGCTATGAAAATCCAACATCATCGCTCATAGTAAACTATTATAGGGTTGGTGTAGACACACACAATCACTTAACCCATGATTACTTAAAATAAAGTAGGTGGAAGTGATTTTATCCATGTTGCACAATTATATCACCCAAGAATTGGATTTGATGTATTTGGACAGTATTTACTTTTATTTAGTAGAAAAGTAACAACTCCCTTCATTAATAAAATCCTTTGATAGTTTATTTTAGTATCATTCATTCTCTCGATATTTTTTTTTTCAAGGTCATGATTTACCTCTAGCACTTATAACTACTTTTATAACTTTAGAGAATTATCATTTCCTATTTAAGTAATAATCATGAGGCTATCGTTCTCTAAAATTGATAAGTACTCACCACAGATAAATAAAGACGATCATCTCAACTCATCATCTCACATTCTGTGTTGTTCCTTAATCCAATCTATACCTTTCAAATATATTAACAAAAAGGTATACAACACCTATCCATCGATCTTCGTATCATTTATATGGCAGATTGGGTCCTAAATTCCCTATTCACAATCCTCAGAAATTAAAACTTGAAATCACCATATTTGCTTCATGCCTATTCATGGCTCTGGCATTGCACCAGATGTCCAAGGATTTAAACCTCTGGGAATTCTTAACATGGTAGGAAAGGTTTCGAGCATCTAAAATGGCATCATCAGAATGTCACGTTTCTTGTGGCATACCTTTTGCACTAGAGTTTTGTAGGGCTTCTCAGCACTTGAGCTAGTGGCCATGAATGCCTCTTGCACTCATGAAGATAATTGAGGATCTTATGTTAAGAATAGAATACAATTAAGTCATTTTAATCACATTAAGAAATCGGTTTGCCTTAGGTGATGGCAAGCTTTGGATGATCCTAAATTACAATTTTATACTTATGGCAGGACCATGTATTTGCATAAATATTCAAAATTACAATTGTTCATTAACCCAATGTATGGTTCAATTAGTCATACGTTCTTGTTCTAAAATATCCAAGTTCGTAGCAAGTGAGTAGTAGCAGTTATTGGGGTTTTATTTGTAAATATATCTTAACAAATTCCTAAAAGCAATTCCACCAATTGTCTTTAATTTTTGAACCTCCCAATTTACCATGATTCTCCTTTCTACTTTGTTTGTAAGAAAAATTTCAATATTTGAGCTATGTAGAGTATTGCAACTTACTATTTTAAATGCTCACATATTTTATTCCTTGGCCATATTTAGCTCTCTAGAGACACTTTACATCCCTAAAGGCTTGTTTTTGTGAAGAATATAATACGTCCCAATATAACTTTCTTATTTTTACTTGGGAAGAAATAGAGAGGAATTTATAATTTTAACAAAACCTTTACTTTTTGGAAACTTATTAATTGTACATATATTAATGTCTATAGACTTATGCTATAAGTCTCGTTGTTTTAACAATCGTATTATGTCTAAAACTAATGAAATTAAACCATGAGTGTGTAGACTAAATTCTATGCATGCACAAGGAATATGTTGAGCTAGAATCTATGTGTAATAGGGTAGATCCTACTACTATGCACAAGGTGGGGCAGAATCTAGGATTCAGGTCTACATATGTTTGTCACAGGTTTTTTGTTTTTTTTGCTTTCATCATAACGGTGTTATAAGAAGAATGCAAATGACCGAGCTTATTTAACTTCCTAATTTAGGACCTAAATCTCATTAATACCCTACATAGGTGGGTTGGCCCCTAGGCCGCAATATTTCAACTTAGAGCTCTCATACCATTTGTCACATACCTCCATCCAATATTAAAACCCCATATTATGTTCCTTCAGTAAATTTAACTTGGCTTAAACTTATATGCAATAGTTGTCATATGCGTCCATATATAATCATCCCATAGACAAAATTAACACCCACGATTCTACTCATGCATAAATCACATCACAGTGGAAGGTATCAATCATGATCATTCACAATCCTGCATTCAAGTTTGTTCCTCTAAGGATTTAACACAAGCATTAATGGAGACATTGTCATAAATACATTGTAGTTAACTTTTCCATATAAAATGTTCATAGTCCTATTGGCATACCTTATGCAATATTAACCATAGTGAATAAATAGTTAAGATGACATTTAGTAGATGCAATTCATAGTGAAAAATGCCTAGCATGGATAACCTAAACCACCAGCTATATGATGGCAACCTTAAAACATAATTATTCATCCTACCTAGTTGCTTCATGCATCATTATTCAATCATCCCTCTACACAAAGGTCACACATTTAGCTATATGCATATAATGAGAGAATTCGAAAATATACATTGTAAGGACCAGCATACAACACATACCATGCAATGGAATTCGAGAAGAGAAATTGAAATAATGTCACCTGGAAAATCAAGCACCACCACCGAACCTAGAACTCCCTGCTTTGAGTTCACCCCAAAGCCGAGATGTCTTTCCACGGATCAACTACCTCATGTTGATGTCTTCCATGGGTATTTAATACCCTCTTTCATGATATGGTTTCCATTAGCGGCATCCCACTTCTATGGATCGTTTTATCCATTTTCCTAGGATTTTCTAGAAAAGCTCGCCTTTATCTCCCACAAGTATTTTCCTCATAAAATCTTGCCTTTTCTTCCACAAGTATTTTATCTTTTTCATTAACTTAGGATCTTTCTCTAGCTAGGTAGCTTAATGGATATTTATCTCCAAATCCATTAATCTCATCTAGGTCGGGATATAGAAGTCTTATCATGAAGAGATTATCGATTCCCACTCACCAATGGGATTTGGCAAGAATCTCCTCTCTTGGTGTCTTTCTTTTCCAAGTGATTAATTATTTTATTTATTTCATAAATTATTTATTTTTCTTGATACACATCAGGCCTAGCTTTTCTTAGCTTAGGTTAGCAAAGTTTTACATAAAAGCGAGGGGTGTTACATATATGCAATTTCAAACAACATAGAAAATAAAAAATTTAAATAAGCAAACATAAAATTTTAAATTTTTAAATATGGAACACAAAATACAAATTCAAAGAGAAAAACAGATAATATACAATTCCAAGTAAGGAAACACACATCATACAATTAATTACAATCACAATTCAATACAACAAACACATAATTATAATTTCGAGCCACATACAATACAAATATTCATAAATAAACACACACACACACACACATAGATACATACATACACACACACACACACACACACACACACACAGAGATATATAGATATATATACATATAGATGAAATTTCAAATAAAGAGATATACAAAGTACAAGTTCAAACAAACACACAATATACAAATTAAAATCTATATTATTCTTACCGATTCAAATTCATAATTCAATACAGCAAACACATGATTACAATTTCAAATTACATACAAATATTCATAAATAAACATTCATACAAGAATTCACATATATATGGGATTTCAATTAAATAAACATACAAAATACAAGTCCAAATAAGCAAACACACAATATCCAATTTGGTGTCGAAATACAAAAGAAAATAATCATTATCAAGACCACCCACATATATATGAAATTTCAAACAACCAAACACACAATCAAACTAAACACACAGTTACTCAATTTCAAAGTAACATGATACAATATCAATTCAATATATCAACATAAATACATAAATACATTTTCAAAATCACAAACATATATATACAATTTTAAAATAGTAAATATATAAAAAACTAAATTATATATGTATACTCTTATCTAATTATATAAAATATAAAATAATGCAATATAAAAAGCTTTAAAAATCAATGAAAATCAAAACCAAAAGAAGAAAAACCAATATGGTTTGCTAATTAGAGTGATATTTAGTGTTTTTCAATATATGGTGAAAGATTGTATAATTTGTATAAGTTATATGCAAATGTGATAAGTGTTATAATATGAATGGATTATCATTGAAGAGTAAGATGACATGCTTCATATATAAATGGTGTAAAGTAAATGTATCTTTAAAAAGATGTGTTTTGACAGGTATGAGTTTAAGAAAGGTAATCAACACAAACAAAGATAACTACACTACTCAAAGAAGAATGGTGCCCCATCCTACTTGAGCACTAGGAAAGAGTTTAACCCTTTCCATAAAAAATAATTTTATTAATAATTGTGTGCATAATTCTCTCACAGTATTTGAGAGAAGAAAAGAATATATAACTACATCAATGTTTACTCTGGGAAAAAACCCTTTTAGCAAAACTAGGAGGTGAAGTCCTTCCCGTAAATAAATTTGCATGCAGTACCACATAAATATTAGAGAAAAATATATATCTTTAATAAGATATAACGAAAATTATCAAGTTGTCTTTTATATAAAAATAATAAGCTTTTCTATCACATATTTAAATAATGAAAACAAATAGGAATCCACTTTTGAAAATGTATATTTTTATACCCAAAAGGGGAAAACCCACAAGTTAAATGAACAAAGAACAAAATATGCAACAAGGCATGTCCAAAAAAACAATGGGTTAAAGTAATAAAGAAGAGGTTATACTAGAAAACCACAAAATAAACTAATACACAACATATTAAACCCAAATATAGAGCCATGAGAAGTCATTGAAAAGCTAGTGTTGCTTGAATTCACAGGGGATAACTTCATGAAGCAATGACGGAAAAATTATATCTAATAAAAATTATTGAGGAGGATGATTAAAGCAATAAAGGAAAATTTAAATTTAATAGAAATTATTGAGGAGGAATCAGAGCCTTAAATTCAACAAAAATGGCTAAAGCACCATGTTTAAACTAATCGAAAGGAGAGATACAGGGTCATCTCTATATACCTGGAATTGGGATTTGATTTCACGTCTTCAGCGAGCTAATTGGGATGCTTTTAACAACAACAACGTCAACCACCTCTTTCCTTCCATCTTTCATTCATTTCCCTGCAACATCAGCCCTGCATTCACTCCAATAATTTACAATGCACAAAACAAAAATACAAAGTTATGAAATGGAATTAGTTCTTACAGCAAAGTAGAGATGAACAAAAACACTAAAATAGAATAGAATTTGATCCATACCATTTTTGAGAGATAAATGATTTATATGAGCCCAAAAAAATTTTAAACAACTCAACTTTCCTGCCTTGCCCTTCTCTTGTCAGCCTCCTCCTCTATCCCACACAACCATTACTGACTCAAACACAAACTCAACATAGACAAGCCCAAACTCTAACCACACATATAGCGAAAGACACAAGAATAACCAGACTTGATATGGATAGAGGAGGAGGAAGATGCTAGAAAAATGATAAGACTTAATATAGGGATTCCCAAGCTCCCTTCAATGGCTACAAGAGTTTTACCACCTCTACGTCCTTTGGGATTCCATGCTCTCTCTTCAATTGAGAGTTCATGCTTTTTAAAATTTCAATCAAATCCGTGCCTCTTTGAAATTTTTGGCGCATGCTTTTTTTTTCTCTAGGTTCGGCAGATGATTCTGGTTGTTTGTTTTTTCTGGTGTTTCTTTCCATTAATGCTTTTTTTCCCTTTCAAATGCACATCTTTCCAATAGGGCTTCAATTCATACTTTTACCATTTTTTACTTATTCTATTTTGTTAGTCACATTATTATGGACTTGGCATTTATAATTCAGTGTGGATTTAATTTGCATTTTAATATTTTAATTATTTTTTAGGATATTTGAAACAGGGTGTTCAAAGAACTCGAGAGTTTGTCTAACATATAATATTATGTTATTTATTTTTAATTTTATCTAATAGTTATATAAATTTATTGGATATTAATATCATTTCTTCTTTTTAAATTGCAAAGGAATATGTATGTAGTGTAGCATCTTGACAAATTTGCAAAACGGTTTTTAATATGTTTTACAAAATGCAAGTGAAAATATGTGTGTCCTAATCTTTACAATGAAGGGTAAGGTCTTTGATCTTGATAGGAATTAGTGTAGCCATATAAACAAAATGGCTAGTAAATTCATATGAACATCAAAACACTTACCTCATCATATATTTCACATTACTAACTAAAAAAAATCATGAAGATCTCAAAACTCTACCGGGGATGAAAATTACTTATGAAGGTGGAATGCAAATGTAAAAACTCTACCCGGGATGAAAATTACATATGAAGTTGATAGCTCAGAGATTGTCAATAATGTCAATGGTAAAACTCAGGACGAGGGAATTCCTCCAAATCATCAAAGGTTGATGTTCGCTAGACATGACCTTGATGATGATAGAGGTGTAGTCGATTATAATATACGAAAGAACATACCCTTCTACTTGTCCTTCATCTCCCAAGTAATACGTAGATCTTTGTGAAGTTGTTGACTTGTAAGACTATTATAGTTGATGTTAAGAGATCTGATGTGAATGCTAAAACTCGAGATAAGGAAGGAATTTCGCTATATTATCAAAGGTTGATCATCGCTGGGATAAGAAACCTGAAACCTTAGGAGAGGACTTTTCAAGGTTTAGTCTAAAGGAACCAACTCCTCCCCTAGTTATTTTTCTATGTGGTGGTATGCAAAAATTTATTAATCACACGAACTTGAGTGTTATAAATAATTGACGATAATAAGGAAGATATTTTAGATAAGGATGGAATTCCTCCATATTTAGAGGTTGATATTTCTTGAGTACTAAGGAAAACTCCTATAAGTAAGGGAAAGATTATCGCCTTAAAGATGGTGCAAAACCTACATTTAATGAGTTTGGCACCATTTTCACAAATAGTAGAAGAAATGATGATCGAGAGAAGAATAACCTTCTTATTAATGCCTATGATATAGAAATTGGTTCATATTCTTTCCATTTTCATTTTCTACTTATTTTAAGAGGTAAGTAATTATCACTGCCACTATTCAATTTGGTTTATTAATCCTTTTACTGTTCCATTTAAAATATTTTGTCATAGGAATTAGTTATTGTGATTTGCTTGTATCTCCACCTATATACTCATTATATGGAGTTGTAGTTGTTGTAATTCTTTGGAGGATTTCTGTCCTTTTGTGTCTTCCATAAATTTTTTCTATCTATTATTGGAATAGGACTGTTGTCCATTTTACTTATCTAGGAAAGAAACTTCGTAAGTGATTTTAGAAATGTAATTAAATATTTTTTATGAAACCTAATGTAGTTGGATTTGAGATTTAGTGGCACAGGAGGCACTTAGGGGGTGGAAATTTTTTTAACCAATTTTTGTCAACTACAAGTCTATATATTTTTATTAAAAAATTAAAGAAAAAAACCATAAAACAAAAAAAGAGTTATAAAATAAATGATGATTATTATAAAAAAATATTAAAAAAATCATTTTCGGGCCCTTGGTCATAATCGGATTGAGCCTGCCCAGGGGCCTGCGGGCTCGTGGCCCTGGGCGCGCAGAGTTGCATGCATCTCCACCCGCACAAGGCCATGCCCTGTCGAGCGCCTAGGTAGGGCTCCATCGCAGCTCCACCAGCCCAAGGTCGTGCCCACTTCGGCCATTGGAAGGGCTCCATTTGATTCCGAACATCAGATAAGACCCTCAACTGATTCTCGAAATCGAGTTGAGCCCACCAAGAAGTCAAACAAAGGCTCCTTTTTTTTAAGTTTTTATTATTTTTATATATATATATTTTATAGTGATTATATTTTTTATATATAATTCAATTTTTTTCACATTTATATGGTTTCTTTTTATTATAAAAGTTTTTTTTTAATTCTCTTTATTGTCAAAATTTTTATATTTATATCTTTTTTTCTTGTTTTTTATTTTTAAAATTTATTTTTTCAATGTTAATTTTTTTTTTTTAAATTGTTTTTTAATAACTTAATTGTATTTTATTTTTTATTTTTTTTTAACAAGATCAGTTGTTGTTTATATATTCCAAAAAAGAGAGGTCGTGAGAATGCCATTACATCCATAGAGTACGTGAGAAGGCTGCATAGGGTTGGGATGGCAGAAGCCAATCCTCCAGCAGGATTTTTCACATTATTACATGAAAAACAGGAACATTTATAGACTTTTACAAACTGTGCTAGTAACAAAATAAATTTACTTGACATGGAAACTGAGAATAGAAGTAGAAGAATAGGATAAAAAGTGGTGATCTGGACTAAGAACTGTTGTCTTTTTGTCCATTGGAGCTGACAGGGTTGCCCATCTTGCTTACTGAATTGTTGTTTTCTCCCACATTGGAGCTGGAGCTCTGTGCTGCTTCTTTTGCTACCATGTAACGAAGGATCTCCAGTGATTCTTCAATAAGACCACAATGATTGTTGGAAGATCGTAGCTACTCCTCAAGGATATGCACCTTGTGAGTGAGAAACCCAAGGTCTGCACAATGCGAACAATTCTCTCTCTTCATGCTGCAACAGGGAGCGAAGGAAGGATTTCGCAAGCAGGAGAGAGGTTCTGGGAGAACAGAGGAGCCTCCGTGGAGGGAGCAGAGAGCTCAGCAGACAAGAGCGCACAGAAGGGAGTTGCTGGACAAATGAAGGAAGTAGAGGGGCTTTAAGAACAGGAAGGGAGAGAGCCCAAGGAGTGAGCAGGAAGGATCTAGCAGGGAGGATTGGGTCAAGAGAGAGATAGCAGGGAGGATAAGAATAGAGTCTTTTCCATCGTAAATCGAGGAAGCACTGAGCGTTAGGACAATAGGAACGCAACAGGAATCCATGGAAGGGGGGAGTAGGTAGACCTGCCTTGGGCAGTGAGTTGAGTAAGGGGAGAGACAAGCCAAGTTGGCATAGGAGTCAGCAATTTTATTATTTTGCCTTAGGATATGGTAAAAAGAAATATCTCCAATTTCCCTATTTAAATTATGAAACTAGTGATTAATCTGCTAAGATTAATGTTTGGAGATAGTGTTAGTTTTATCGTCATCTGTATTATTATTGACGAGTCTCAAAAGACCATTGCATTCTTAAATTTAAACTCTTTGATTATTTGAAGGCCTTGTAGTAAGGCATAGGCCTCTGCCTTATTATTTGATGATTTCCATAGTCCCCATTGATAGGTGGATATATTGATTCCCAATTCTTCGAAAATTGCCCCTCCTCCTCCTATTGTTCCCGGGTTAGATTTTGAGGCACCATCAAAAAATAACCTAGGTCTGCATTTTCCATCAAGTCACTCTAGAAAGTCCTATTCTTTTAGCCTTACCTTCCATTGAGCATTGGTCGAGAGTTTCTTTGTGCTTGGTTTTTCGTGCCTTGAAGGGAGATCCAGGGCACTTCTGAATATGATTCTTTCTTCTGCTTGAAGATCTTTGATAATAATATGAATATTTCCTTTAGCATAGATAGTCTCTACAGTTAAGGCCTAGGTTTTGCTCAAGACTTTCCTTATGAAAGGAGCTTTTTCCCGGAAGATGAATCCATTTCTCATGAGCCAAATGTTCCAAAGAAGGACAAATGAAAGAATATCCCAAATTCTCTTTTGAGCACTCGGTCCCTTTTTGGCACAGGGGTAACTTTTTTTCCAGTTGACAATTGTGGCATAGATGGAGGAGTTTCTTTCTATTTTGAAGTTTACCGGATGACGGAGGGAGATCCAAGCTTGAGAGGAAAATGAACAATCCACAAATAAATGTTGAATAGACTCTTCAGCATCGGAGAGGACACCTAGATGCTCCCTGAATGCCTCTTTTTTTCAAATTGTCTGCTATCAAGATCTTCCCTTTGAATAGGGTCCAAATAAATATTTTGATCTTTGGCATGCTCTCAAATTTCCAAACCTACTTCCATAAGACCCACGAAGGAGAAGGGAGAAAGTCATCAAGTAGTGCATCATAACCTGCCTTAATGGCGTACGTAGTTCCCAAAGGATCCCATATGAATTTGTCTTCTTCATACCTTAAGGTGGGAGCTGCTCCATGTAGCGATTCTTTCATTTTGACTTGAGCATGGAGAAGATGTGCAGGGGAATTGGAAAAATTCCATCCCATCCATCACCCATTGCTTCTACTCCAACTGGAGATTTGGTTTAAGCCGTGTATTCCTTGATCCTTGTGATACTGCTGGAAGGCAAGGAAAATGTGATCAACAGAGAGGGCCTTTTTCCCCATAATCATGTCATGCCAAATGTTAATGTTACTACCTCCATGAGGCACTTTGGATGTGTTGTCTTGAGGAAAGGGAATGGCCTTTTTGCAAAGTTTCCATATGCGCAAATAGGGTCTGCTGGGGGTGTCATGATCCAATAGATGTTGTCTAGCTGTGTTCAATTTTTTTTCTGGAACCAGCATCCACCATGATTGTGAACCAGAGATCAAACACCAAACAATATTTCCAGCCAAGGATGCATTTAGCAACTTGGGTATGTGGATAGCAAGTCCACCACTTTCATGTTTGGTGGTAAGTTGCCTCCATTTGACAAGACTGAACTTATTCTTATCTGACTTCCCTCCTTGCCATATAAATTGTCTTAGAATCTTTTGTAATTTGTTGTGGATGCTAATGGGGGGCTGGATCAAGGAGAAATTATAGAGGGGAGAGCAGATAAAACTTCCTTTAATAGTATGACCCTTCCAGCCAGGTTTAGCCAAGTTGTTCCCCATTGTTGTATCTTTTTCTTCATTTTATCAGTTATGTTATTCCAAACCTGTGTCTTAAGGGGCCCAATGCAAACCGACATCCCTAAGTAATTATACTGGCTCCAATTGAGCTTGTAGGAGACTCCAAAGATTTGCGCTATATTGTGTATTGTGTTTGCTGTCGCATTCCACCCATATATGGAGCTTTTTAGATGACTAATCTGCCCACCAGAGTACTGCATGAATTTCTCAAGGAAATTTTTGAATCTTCTTTCTATTATAATGAGGCTCCTCTCATTAACAGGGTATCATCAGTGAACTATGAATGGTTTATCTCTTTGACCCCATCACCGAACTTGATACCAACTATCAATCCCATTCTGTGATTATGATCTAGAACTATGCTAAAAGATTCTGCCATGAGGATAAAGAGAAAGGATAATAAGGGGCAGCCTTGTCTTAGGCCTCTTGTGGATTGAAAAAAGGTAGAGGGCCTACCATTGATTAAAGGAGAGATCCAAGGTTTGGAGATGCAATTTTGGATGAGTAAAATGAAGTCTTCACTGAATCACATTTTTCTTAAGACAACGAACAAGAGGGAATGCTTTACTCCATCAAAGGCATTTGCTAGATCAAGTTTTAAGACAAAACCTTTCTCACCCCTGCTAACACTAGAGTGAATGTCTTCTTGTACCAGAAGAATAGAGTTAGTTATCTGTCGATTTGCTAGGAAACCCCCTTGTTTTTCTGATATGAGGGAGGGCAGATATGCTTTGCGCAAGAAGCAAGGGTTTTCAGAATAATTTTATATGAATAATTTCACAAAGAGATGGGCTTAAATGTAGAAAATGATAGGGGTCAGGTCTCTTTGGGGAGAAGGGCTAGGAAGGTTGAGTTTGGCCAGCCTCCTATATTCCTTTTTTGATGCACCCAATGTATCATATTCATTATATCTCGATAAATAACCTCCAAAAATATGAGATAGAAACTGATGGAGAAGCCATCCAGGCCAGGAGCCTTATCGGGATGAAGAGTCCAAATTGCCTTAATGACTTCTCCCTCCTCAATGTCTTTAATTAGAGGACGATTCATTTCCTCCGTTATCATTTTTTCAGTGTGTACGAGAAGATCATATTAGTCTTCCTCCTTAGTGTTCTCCGATAAGAGATTTTTGAAATGTTGTCAAGCAACATCTTTTATCTCTGCTTGGCTTGTGCGCATGATCCCTGCTTCATCTTGAATTTAAATGATGGCATCCTTAAATGTTCTCAATGTTTCCTATTTATGAAAATATGAGGTGTTTTTGTCCCCTGCGTGTAACCACAGATT
Organism: Pinus tabuliformis; assembly: GCA_031772625.1. Classification (NCBI taxonomy): domain Eukaryota; kingdom Viridiplantae; phylum Streptophyta; class Pinopsida; order Pinales; family Pinaceae; genus Pinus; species Pinus tabuliformis. Next base: position 548,557,598 of record CM062807.1, read on the forward strand.
TATGAATTTTATCCACCATTTCTCTTCATCCTTTCTATTATTGTTGTAATTCTCCCTACAGATCCCTTTCTCCTTGTCGTGCTTTTTCTTGTCCATTCCATGGTCTTCTATATCCTTTTTGATCTCAACCAGTTCTCTTTTTACTTCTTGTTTGTTGTGCTCTGGCTCCTTATATGAGTTTTTGACCCATATCTTGAGTGCATTACACACATTTTTTAGTTTTGTTTACCAAATGTGCATTGGTGAGCCTTCTACAAGCTGGTGCCAAGTGTTTTCCACAATGTTCCTTGCTTCTAGAGAATCGATCCAAAGTGTATTGAATCGAAAGAGAAGGGTCCCAGATTTGGATGTGAACCGAGATCTAATGTGCCAGGTTGGTGATCAAAAGCAATACATTCTAAGATGGTGGAGGTGGTTGTTGAGTGAAGGGATGTTAACGAGACAACCACAATGAAGTGGTCCAGTCTCTCCATTATGTTCCCCGGTACAAGTCTTTTGTTGCTCCAAGTAAAACAATAATTCTTTGGTGCAATATCCACTAGATCATGCTCATCCATAATATTTTTTAGCGTTTCTCGTGAGGGATCAGTTGTAAAATTGCCTCCTTGTTTTTCTTTCACATGAAGGATCATATTTAGATCACCTCCATTGATGTAGTTCAAATTTTCTTCTTTTTCCATATCCTCCTGAAGAGTGATCCAACACACTTCTTTGTCCCTGTAGTGATTTGGCCCATATATGTTCTAGATGATTATTTCTATTCCCTCTCTTACACTCTACATTTTGAGTTTTATCCAATATTGCATTTTGTGGGCAGCAAGGAGTCTCCAAAATATTTGATTCCACATTATTGCCATACCACCCGAGGCTGCCCGGGAATATACACTTACACCTTGATAATTTCTGATTTTGGTGATGATGCTATCCATGTCTGTTCCTCCTAATTTTGTTTCTTGAAGAAGTATGATTTCAAGTTTCTCTTGTTTAATGATGTCTTTCAGGGCATTTATTTTTAGGGGTTTCCCAAGTCCCCTACAATTCCATGTGAGATCTTTCATCATGGAGGCAACGCAGGTATGGTACCTATCTTGGTCCCTGCTGCTTTTTGTACTTTTTCTTTGTTAGATTGCCCTCCAACGAAAGATTCTATGGAATTTTGTGTCCCCGTGGCAATTTCCTTCTGTGATACTTAATCCCTATGATGTTTGGTGGTTTTTCTACTAGGTCCAAGTTTAGCAACATTTCTAGTGATTATTCTTGCTTGTGTTGATTCCATGGATGATGAAGGAGGACGAGGAATGGAGGTAGAAGGTTATGAGAAAGGCTCAAAGGAAAGAAGAGAGAAGGTCAGGGGAGGATCCTCTTCAGTTGAAGAAAGAGCATTAAAAGGGTTAGAGGAAAGGGGAGAGGAAGTTATGGGGGTTGGCTATGTCAGAATGGGCTCATATGAGGAAGGAAGGTTAGGGCCAACAGAAAGGGGGAGCGTGGGAGAAGAGGATGGGATAGGTTTAATGGATTGATTAAGGTTGTTTTTTTTCTTTTTGACAGGTTCCCATTGGGGTTCAGGCCCATTATCTTCAGTTTCAAATGATTTTGGGCATCTATTAGGAAAATGACCAAATTCATGACATACCTTGCATTTCAAGGGAATTTTTTCATAATCTAGCTACTTTATGTGCGTCTAGTTGTCCACCTTTAGTTTGATTGCCTCAGGGAGTCCTTTCCCTAGATCTACTTTGACACAGATTCTGGCACATGCTTGCATGTTGTCCTTTGGCTCGCTTCTGTCTATAAGGTTTCCCAAAAAATTTCCTATCACTTTGACAAATTCACCCCCCAGTAGTGTAGTGGTAGATGAGGCACTCAAACCCAAACAGGGACAACATTTGGAATGCCAAGTTCTAGGAAAAATATGGATTCCATTTATTGAGATATAGCCCTCTGGTGTCCATGGAATAAGGCCCATTCCATGGACACCAGAGGGCTATATCTTTCATGTTATTTTATCCATCCAGTTTCTTTCTAACCATTTCTAAATTGTCTTTGGGGACGGCCAGAGTCCTGTGAATTGCCTAATTAATCCTTTTTCTACAAGAGATAAGGAAACCCTTCTCATAATAGTTCAAGGTAGGGAAACTTCTTGCAATACCTCAAGTTTCTTGACAAATTTCAAAATTGAGGGTCTTGGCCTGGACGGATTCCAGGTGTCGATAAGAGTTGGGAACTTAGCTTGCAGGTCAGAGGTTGTGGCCACCTCTGGGATAGGTTTCGAAGGTGCCATGCAGACAGGAAAATGGGAGTAGGTGGAGGCTGTGTGAAACTATAGATGACCTAGCTCCGTGTTTTCGATTTATTTTTAAATTTTTTATATGTAATATTTTTATTGTTTTTCTAAATTCTATGTTAAATTTTTATTTTTATTTTTTCTTTTACTTAAAATTCATCTTTTTTTCAATTTTTAATTCTCAAATGTTATCATTCTTTTATATAAAATTCATAAAATTTGTTATTTCTACTATTTTTTTATTAAAATCTTCAATAATTTTTTTTGTTTTAATTTAATGTGGGTTTTTAGCGAAAATGTCCTAAAATACATATTTTTTTAATTATATCTATATGCAAAACATGTATTTTTTGTCGAGTTTTTCAAATTATTATTATTTGGTGACAATTATTTTTTGTGTATTGAAATATTAATTAACGTTATATAAATACAAAAAGAAAAATAGAATATTAAAATATTCTTTTTTTATTAAAATTTTCATTATAAAAAGATAGTGCAAAGGAAAACAAAAACAAAAAAATTGAAAACCCTTAAAAACCGAATTTCTAAGGATGAAAAACATGAAGAGGAATAAGATAATTTTGAAAAATGGTTAAATACTCGTCATTTAAAAAAAAAAACACTTAATCGAAATTCAGTAAAAATGGCCAAACCACCATGTTTAAACTAATCAAAAGGACAGATACAGGTCCATCTCTATATACCTGGAATTGGGATTCCATTTCACATCTTCAGTGAGCTAATTGGGATGCTTTGAACAACAGCAACGCCAGCCCTGCATTGACTCCAATAATTTACAATGCACCAGACAAAAATACAAAGTTATGAAATGGAATTAGTTCTTACAGAAAAGCAGAGATGAACAAAACAATCACATAAAATATAATTTGATCCATACCATTTTTGAGAGATAATTGATTTATATGAGCCCAAAAAAATTATTAAACAACTCAAATTTCCTGCCCTACCCTTCTCTTGTTAGCCTCCTCCTCTATCCCACACAACCATGACTGACTCAAACACAACCTCGACCCAGATAGGCCCAAACTCTAACCACACATACATCGAAGCACACAAGAATAACCAGACTCAATATGGACAGAGGAGGAGGAGGATGCTCGAAAAATGATAAGACTTAATATAGGGATTCCCCAGCTCCCTTCAATGGCTACAAGAGTTTTACCACCTCTACTTCCTCTGGTTCCATGCTCTCTCTTCAATTGAGAGTTCATGCTTTTTAAAATTTCAATGAAATTCGTGCTTCTTTGAAAATTTCGGTGGATGCTTTTTTTTCTAGGTTCGACATATGCTTCTAGTTGTTTGTTTCTTTTTGTGTTTATTTCCATTAATGCTTGTTTTTTCCTTTGAAACACACATCTTTCCAATAGGGCTTCAATTCATGATTTTACCATTTTTTATTTATTCCATTTTGTTAGTCACATTATTATGGATTTGACATTTATAATTCAGTGTGGATTTAATTTTCGTTTTAAGATTTTAATTATTTTTTGGGATATTTGAAATAGGGAGTTCAAATCACTTTAAAAAAGGTAAGTGAAAATATGTGTATCCTAATCTTTATAATGAAGGGAAAGGTCTTTGATCTTGGTAGGAATTAGCGTAGCCATATAAACAAAATGGCTAGTAAACTCAGATGAACATCAAAACACTTACCTCGTGATATATTTCACATTACTAACTAAAAAAAATCATGAAGACCCCAAAACTCTACCAGGGATGAAAATTACTTATGAAGGTGGAATGAAGATCTCAAAACTATACCCGAGATGAAAATTACTTATCAAGTTGATAGCTCAGAGATTGTCAATAATGCCAAAGCTAAAACTCAAGACAAGGAATTCCTCCAAATCATCAAAGGTTGATGTTCGCTATACATGACCTTGAAGATCATAGAAGTGTAGTTGATTATAATATTTGGAAGAACATACCCTTCTGCTTGTCCTTCATCTCCCAAGTAATATGTAGATCTTTGTGAAGTTGTTGACTTGTAAGACTATTATAGTTGATGTTAAGAGAACTGATGTGAATGCTAAAACTCAAGATAAGGAAGGAATTTCTCTATATTACGAAAGGTTGATCTTCGCTTGGATAAGAAACCTTAGGATAGGACTTATAAAGGTTTATTCTAAAGGAACTCACTCTCCCCCTATTTCTCTTTCTATGTGGTGGTATGAAAAAATTTCTCAATCACATGAACATGAGTGTTAGAAATTATTGACGATAATAAGGAACATATTTTAGATAAGGATGGAATTCCTCCATATTTAGAGGTTGATCTTTCTTGCGAAGTAAGAAAAACTGCTATAAGTAAGGGAAATATTATCGCCTTAAAAATGGTGCAAAACCTACATTTAATGAGGTTGACACCATTTTCACAAATAGTAGAAGCAATGATGTTTGAGAGAAGAATAACCATCTTATTAATGCATGTGATAAAGAAATTGGTCCATATTCTTTCCATTTCCATTTTCTACTTATTTTAAGAGGTCAATAATTATCACTGCCACTATTCAATTTGGTTTATTGATCCTTTTACTGTTCCATTTAAAATATTTTCTCATATGAATTAGTTATTTACAATATTTTCTCATATGAATTAGTTATTGTGGTTTGCTTGTGTCTCTACCTATATAGTCATTATATGGAGTTGTCTAGTTGTTGTAATTCTTTGGAGGATTTTTGTCCTTTTGTGTCTTCCATAAATTTTTTCTATCTATTATTGGAATAGTACTCTTGTACATTTTACTTATCTAGGAAAGAAACTTCGTAAGTGATTCTAGAAATGTAATTAAATATTGTTTATGAAACCTAATGTAGTTGGATTTGAGATTTAGTGGCATAGGAGGCACTTGGGTGGTGGAAACTTTTTTAACCAATTTGTGTCAACTACAACTCTATATATTTTTATTAAAAAATTAAAGAAAAAAACCATAAAACAAAAAAAAAGTTATAAAACAAACGATGATTATTATAAAAAAAATTAATAAAAAAAATCCTCTTCGGTCCCTTGGGCAGGCTCAATCCAATTCTCATGATTGGATTAAGTCCGCCTAGGGGCCTGCAGGCCCATGGCTCTGGGCGGGTAGAGTTGCACGCACCTTCGCCCACACAAGGTGATTCCCCACCAAGCCCCTGGTTAGGGCTCCATCGCAACTCCGCGAGCCCAGGGTCGTGCCCCCTTTAGCCACTGGTAAGGCTCCATTTGATTCTGAACATCAGATAAGCCCCTCACCTGATTCTCGAAATCGAGTTGAGCCTGCCAAGAAACCAAAAAAAGGCTATTTTTTTTTTTCAAGCTTTTATGTTTTTATATATATTTTTATAGTGATTATATTTTTTATATATAATTCAATTATTTTCACATTTATATGGTTCTTTTTATTATATATATATATATATATAATATATTTATTCTTTTTATTGTCAAAATTTTTTTATATTTATATCTTTTTTTTCTGTTTTTTACTTTTTAAATTTATTTTTTTCAACGTTAATTTTCTTTTTTTAATGGTTTTTTTTATAACTTTAGTATTTTTTGTTTCTAAATTTTTTTATAATGTAAGATGACCTCTTTTTTTGAATTTTTAATTCTCAAATGTCATCATTTTTTTATATAAAAATTCATAAAATTTGTTATTTCTCTCGATTTTTTTCACTCAAATCTTCAATATTTTGTTTTTTTATATTTAATGTGGGTTTTTAGCGAAAATGTCCTAAAATCATATTTCTTTAATTATATCTATATACAAAACGTGTATTTTCTGTTGAGGTTTTTAAATATATATAAAAAAAATGAGAATCTCAAAATATTCTTTTTTTAAGCTTTGCAAAAAAA